>VDFB02358025.1:0-13691 GCA_007258455.2 Sequoia sempervirens
TGATCCATGCTTTTAGTTTATCATAATCATCTTCATAAAGATCATGTAATACCAAAGAAGTTCCTCGGTGATCATGTTCTCTCCAACATTGCAAGTGGAAACTTTAAGAATTTGTGTATAACCGAAGGGACAAATTTCATTGAGTGAAGCCATGGATGGCCTAGCCTCAAATGAAATTGGTCTAACTATGGGATGATGGAGAATGTGACATCCAATGCTTTTGGTCCTATTCATAATGGGGATGATTGATCCTATCATAGGGCAAGAAAAACCATTGTGTTTTCTGATCCATGATTTTAGTTTATCATAATCATCTTGATAAAGATCATGTAATACCAAAAGTTCCTCGGTGATCATGTTCTCTCCACAGGCGGGATTCTTAGTATCCTATTAGTAGGCTTTTCATAGATATGACTGACTATGTAAAGAGGACCATCGAGGATATTTGTAAGTATGTCCTTAGAAGAAAAAGTAATATCAAGAGATTTCTTAGGTTGGCCCTTACGAGGTATAATGTCTATCACACCTACCATTTCATCCATAGGATTAGCATGGGTAACAGGTGGAATGGGATCAATATGTTCATCATTTGTATCAACATTCATCAAATCATTCTTTGTAGTTTCACTAGCTTTGACAAATGAAACATTATGTTTGGGAATTGGATTAGTGAAAATTTGCAAGTTTTGATTTGGAGGGGCAACGAACTTATTGCCTTGATCATTAACACATGCAATGGATAGATGGTCATAATAAATGAGGTCTTGCCAAGATGTTTAAGATGCTAAACAATGTTTTGTGTCATGTCCATTTTTCCTATGATAATGGCAATAAGCATTTGATTTAAATTTTGGAGGTATAGGCTTAGTAGGATCGGGTGCTTTGATGGAAGGCAAGGTAATTATTTTTTGTTGTAAAATTTGGGACATTGTGTTATGAAGGGTGTTTGGTAATGGTGTGAATTGTCTTTTCAAATCCCCATAAGTAAAGGGCACCATAGTTTTAACAACTTCTACTTGGTTGTTAACAGTTTAAGGTGGTTTTTGAGGGGGGTTAAACTATAAGAACCCTTTGTTTTTCTTTCAAAATGGTTGGGAATTGTTTTGGTTGGCATGTTTAGATTTCTCAACTCGGCTAGAAGTGGACTTTGTATCTCGGCTACTAACTAAATTGTGATAATCGCAAAGGGAAATACACGAGTGCATGAAGGAGGGGAATTTAATAAAAGTGAGTTTTTCCTAAATTTTAGTTTGCAATTTTTCGATAAAAGTATTTTGAAGGTGTGGGTCAGGAATCTTTACATCGATTTGAGAATAAAGCAATTGATAGTGTGAGATAAAATCAGTTATCTTTTCTTCCTTGTTTTTCTTGCATCTCATCATATCAGCCAAGGTCTTTTTGGGTGTCATATGCACTTGGAAATGATTTATAAATGCATCAACAAGTTCATTAAATGAACAAATTGAATTGTTCGGTAAGGATTAATAAACCATTCCAAGGAAGTGTCTTTTAGAGTCCTAGGAAACAGTTTTGCTAACAATTTATCATCAAGGACAAAGTCACTACATAAGGCAATGTAGGCATTAACATGGTTAGAAGGATTGCCCTTCCCTCCATATTTCTCAAATCTAGGCATCTTTACTCCTTGTGGCATCAGTGTTCGGAATATTTCCAAAGACAATGGGATGCTTCAAACATAATATGTGGGTGGTCCATGTGATTATGGTTTATGGTGGATATTTGTTTTTGTATGAATGAGATAGTTTGGAAAATTTATGTTATGAGAGGGTCATTGTAAGTGGTATGAGGTGGAAGGGAAATTGGTGATGGAGTGTATGTAGTGGTGGGGCAAGTAAAGGGAATTATTATAGATGGTATTGTAGAAGAGGATAGAACATGCGATGCCACATAAGAATTAGGGATGCTAGCAGGAATACTCGAGGAATGAATCACATTACTAACTAGTTGGAATGTTGTTATGACATGAGGAGTAGTATAGGTAGGTATGGAAGCTACTATTGATGGAGGAGGAGTGTGAGGTCCTCCTTGGCTAATCCTAGTGTTTGTTGGTTGAGAGGCACTAGAGGTGGAAGGAACATGTTTTGTGTATCTCTCAACTATTTGTTTCACAACGTCTAGGCCTTCACCACTTTCAAGCATGCGATGGATGTTTTATATGATAGGAATTGCAATGTTTGAAATGTTTTCAAGGCTCACTTGATGTTGGAGATGTGTTAAGTCCTCATGAATATGAATTATTTTGTCTTGTGGGATATGATCATTTTGTGTGTCAACTTGCATGTCATTGGAAGGAAAAGAGTTGCTAAAGGTAGTATCCATGCCTAGTGTACTAGTTGTCATACTAGGAGTGGAACCTTTAGATAGCCCAATATCCAAAATGAGTATTATCATGGGATAACATGAGTATCGAACTTCTTCTCACTAGGGTATTAGCAATAGGACACCAAACACTCATGCAAAGGTCTCTAAATGTGGGTGAATGCAAATGCAATATAAACTAATCAGAATGAAATGCTTAATATTGAAATTATGAAAAATAAAATTGAAATGAAAAAACAACAAGCAGAAACTCAAAAATTACTAATTAAATCCCCGAAAATGCAGTGATAAATATGCAGTTCTAGACTAAGTCACCCAGGGTGGTGAATTAGTCCAAGTAGTGATTTTTTTGAGAAATTTTAGAATTTTTTAGTTGGATTTTATGCCTTTTAGATTTTTAGATGCAGATACAATATGAATATGCAGAATTTTGTTGATTTTCAATGAAATGCAATGCAAAAAAGCAAGCTAAATGAGCTTTTCACTAATGCAAATTTGAAAACCCTATAATGTAAAACAATGTAAAACCTAATGCAATGTTGATGCAAGCTATTCCTAGAATGTAAATTCTTTTGAAATTAGAAGTATATTTTTCTAAAGTCAGGTTCACCAAAATGAACCATAAATTTTTGGGGATAGTCACTCTCTTACATTTCTAGGGTTTTGCACCTAAAAGGAGAAAGGAATCCCACAAAAATTTAGGCGGTTCACTAAAGACTAATGAAGATATGATTGAAATATGCCTAAATTAAATGCCCTAAATGAAAAGAATTGGTAAAAGAGATGAATTATTAATGCAAAACTAATGAAATGCAAGATGTTTGAAAACACAATGTGATATGCAAAATGAACTAAAAATGCAAGTAAACTATAACAGAACTTAATGAAACTAGAGAGGTGCACTTGGAAACTAGAATGTGATGTAGAGAGGCTCTAGAATCTTGTAGAAATCACTGTTGAAGCCAACTGGGACACTTACGTCAAGCTGGGCGAATTAGTCTTGCTTTGGGGAAATTCTATCAAAACAGGTTTCAACTAAAAGGGTATCCAAAACTACAAAAAACATTTTTCAGGCCTAGCAGTGGGACTAATTTTCCACTAATGGTGACTTATTCCACCTACAAATTTTGGGAATTTTGAAGATGCAATTTGTAGCTCTCGGTCTGCACTTTGGTTCCTGATGGGTGTCTAGATCTGAATCTTCAGAATTTAGTCTATAGGTGACCACCAAGCTTCTTTTAGGACTTTTTTGGACTTTGAAATACTTTGATGGATTTATGACACCTTTAATAACTTGTTCTTTGATAAATCTGCATGCAAGACCTGCAAAACACACATGCAAAGAGGCGAGAAAGGGTTAAGGGTTACTGAATAGGGGTTTGCCTTGGTCAAACCCCAATTTGGTAATCAAACCCTTGAAAATGAAATGAAATGAAAAGAGAATTATGAATGAAAAACATGTAATGCTACAACTCACCAAACCATTGAAATAGAAAAATGAAGATATGCAAGTAGAAGCTCAAATGGATGTATGCTTAAGAATGCCTAGAATGCTTGAGAATGATTAAGTGAATGAATTAGAGTATTTAGGAAATTAGGAGATGAAAAATGAGGAGAAAACCCTATATTTATACATGATTATACAAAATTTCCCAAAAAATACCACATCAAAGGCCGACCTCAAAGGTCTAGAAAATAATATCCCTCGGAATTTTAAAATATTTTTTTGTTTTTATTGCAGAGTGGGACTAGAAGTCACTAGTAGCTACTTGGTCCCACTGAGGGGTACAATGGGTGTGGGAATTAAAGTGAATTAAATGATGTTTAATGGGATTATTCTCCAAAAACACTTAGTAAGGCCTATAGAAGTCTATTGAAGGAACCATTTAAGCAGAAGGGTCACGTATTGATGACAAGCCACAAGCGTGAAATGTTTTACAACACATTGAAGCCAAGGCTTGGTAAGGTGATGAGATAAAATGAGTTAATGGTGGATAAATGTGTGGTCTGTCATTCGGTATCCTCAGTGTCAGGATGGTCATATAGTTCCTTCAGTTCTCATCATGGCTACATATATCTATCTATTTGGCTATCTATGGAGGTAGAAACACTTACCGGCGGGGTTTTATTTATGGGAAAACCCCTATACAACCCCAACATTTTTCCTCGCTTGGCTATTTTTAGGTACGCATTCATGTGGAGCTTGTTGGTAAACTAGACCCTTCGTGAGTTCATTTCCACCACCTTCGTTTCTATACATTTCTACATCATCTTTTTAGTTATTTCCATCATTTTTTCATTTAACATTTCTATTAGTAGTTTACATTCTGATACCTAAGCTATTAGTAGGTCTTTTGTTATTCTCATTGTCCTTTTATAGTTTATGTTCATACAGATGCCAATGCATCTGTGAGATGCCAGTGTGGTGCACTATCATCCTTGATCTACGTGTCGCACTATCATCCCTAATCTGCATTGTTGTCTTGTGATAGAGAGTTGTATGAGGTACAATTTGGGTTCAAGAAGCCTGCCTATTTAGCCCCATTAAAACTCTCGGGTTAGTAGAGTGACAAAAGCACTAAGAGTTCTCTTCATTCTTTATCTGTGACCTTAAATGTTTTTCCAACTTGAGGTAGACCAGGGCAACCCTTCACTCTCGGCTCTCCGTGACGTAGAACCTTGGTGTCATTGGTGCCCCTCCTCTACACCTCTAAATTTGAAAGTATGGATGAAAGAAACTATAAAAGATGGCAGTAACCACCAACATTTGACAAACATAATTATCATGTTTGGTCATATTAACTAAATAACATAATGTTATAAAATGATTAATAGGATTTTTTAGTCATTGAATTCATAGATGTAACTAGCCAAAAAACTAATGCAACACCAATTAATGGCCAAAAGACCATAATGATAAATACTAGAAGGAAGGATGCAAAATTTATAAGTTGAATTAGTGTGAAATTCATAGAAGCAATTTTCTCCATAATAGTAGTAGATAGCTATGCACAGGAGACTTGACAATTTCTTCAAAATAGTCTCATGGGGACTAAAAAGATGAGAAATTGTTAAACTCCAATTGCTCAAAAAGGATTTTGAAACTCCTCAAAGGAATGATGGACAATTTATTTTAAATTTCCATACAATATTTTTTACCTTAAAAATATAGTTAAGGACTGATGGTGAAGCTATAGAAGAGCATTTTTTTTTTGAAAATATCCTTAGGATTTCTTCATTAAGAATTAATCCAATAATCATCACAATAGAAGAGGCTAGATCCATATTCAAAATGATAGTAGATAAGTGGAATATTTCACTTCAAACCCATGATTAGTGAATGAATAGAAACCCCCTCCCCAAAGTGATATTTTATAACTCAAATCAATTAGAAAGGTAGGGGATATGAAAATATATAGAGGAATACATTGAAAATTTAGAGAAAGAAGATACTCCAGAAGAGAGGCTCAAATATACAGGAAGGAGAAAACAAATCATAGCCTCATTCCTAATATAAGAAGAAAATAAATAGCTCAAGCCAAAGGTACGATAAAAGTAACATTTAGTGCTAGATCAGTGTTAAAAGAATGAGGATTTTGAAAATGAATATAGAAATAGGTAGTATGACCAAGAGAAATAAATATCTAGGTAGTTTAGTAAATGAAAAAGATAAAATTGAAAAATTAGCAAACATGTTTATTATAAGTAATATTATTGAGTAAAGCAATGTATAAATTTGATTTTTAGACATCACCTAGTGGTAATACAAAATTTTTGGTAGCAATTGGAAAAGAATCAAATACAATATTAAAATAAAGAACAATGAAATATTTCTAGTTATTAGAATATGGTCTACTATTATTATTAGCACGAAAAATGGGTCACAGATCAAAGTATTGAGCTCTAGGAATTCTTAGGTGCTCTATTTGTACCCCAATAACAACAATAAGAGAATAATAATAGGCTATGTGATGTAGAATACTAAAGTCGGGCATAATTATCAAGGATCAAGCATATATCATATGGAAATAAAACATCAATTTAAATCATCACCATAAATATCCTTGATATATATTAAATTCATATAATCTAATACATTATATTTTTATTTTAATAGTCTTCTTTATTTCTCTATTTTATGTTTTTTTTACTCTTTTACATACATCTTATATATCTCTTACTATTCAAATATCTTCTTATCCTATTGATATATATAAGATTTGGGATGTGTCCCTTACAAAATGTACCCATTCCTAAGAGGACTAGTTAAACCTATGTTGTGCACTTCATCTATAACCATTTGTGATAGGTTATATAATGGCTTATTCACTTTTCTCTAACCTTTTCCAAAACCAGTTCCCTTTTAAAACTATGTGTTGTCCTTAATAAATGCAAAATAAGTTAATTAGAAAAACAAATTATCTACTAAATCTCCTTCAATTGGAGAAATATGTCATCCCATTATGTTTTCACCTATTACATTATATGTACTTGTACATTGACCTTTGTAATGATATGATCTATCTTTGGTATAGTGGATCATATCTCTATCTACTGATCTACATTCTTGCAATAAAGAAGTAGACCAATGATATGGGAAAGGTGCAAGCATAACACTTCTTGCCTTGTTTGATCTTAGCCTTTATTTCCTCTCTTTAATCTTGTAGCTACTATATTTGAGTATGTAAAGTTTTCAATTGAGGTCTAATTTATATCCATGTCCAATGTGGCATTATATGTTGTGGCAACTTGTTGAATTATTTGCTCAATTTTATTCATCTAACTTTTTAGGGTTTTAGTCAAATTAGGCCATTGCAAAAAAAAATGGTACATGATATTGATGTCCTCCAAGGTGGTTTATAAGATATTAATGTTGGCCACCAATTGTGTATGGTTCATCACACATTTCTTTCACTCAACATCCATCTTGGCCTTTTCCATGTTTGAAGATGGTAGTGATCTTTGGAGTGTTCCTTGTCCCTCTTCTTGACTAGTTTATTTTTGTATAATTTTAGAGGGTATGTTTTATCCTTGTTGGACCTTCTTCTCTTATTCTATTAATAACACATACTCCTTTTTAGTTGCCTCCCTTGTTTCACCCAAATTATTTTTAGTAGCTGGTGGATTTTACATTATTAACCGATCCAATCTTTATTTGGATTAAATTTTATTAGCCTACATTTTCTCCAATCCATGCTATTGCATTACTAGCAATGATAACTTTAAGAACACCTCTTGATTTGAAAAGGCTATAAAATCCTCATGAATATTTCATTTTGTTGGAAAAAAAAAAAATTCTATTAGTGAATCTTTCCTTTTTTTTAAAAAAATATATTCACTTTCTTGGTGATTTTTTTACATAACTATTTTTTTGTAAAAAATCTTGGTGAATCTTAGAAAATAATATCAAAATGAAATAATTACCATGGTGAATCCTTCCATTAAAAAAACATTTATGGAAAATTAGGGGCCTAAGGGTGGAAATGATTGATGTGTTCAAAGGGTAGGGTTTATAATCTTTAGTTGTAACCATTAATTTAAAATATTATCTTAAAGCCCTTGTATTTTATGAGGTAAAATGTACCCACAATTTGTAATTCTCATGGGGCCTAAAAATTCTTTTGGATCAAATCTATAATTATTTGCAAAAGACAATTATATTTTAAAAAATTAGGAAAAATTGACACAATATAACTATTATAGAGAATAATAGCAAACAATCAAGTCAACTCTTTGAAGCCTTTGTAATTTAAGTCATTAAAGGTTAAACCCCTCTTGATTCAACATAACCCTAATCCTAGAAAAAAATCAAAATATTCTCTCTCATTTAATGTTTTTTTCCCAAAACCCTCCCATAGTTGACACATAGTCTACCCTCCCTCTCAAAAAAGAAAAATCTTGACAAACCATAAAAATTCAAAAAAAAAGTTTTTGGGTCCTTCAGTGAAGAAGGATATTGAGGAAGATGTAATTGAAATTCTAGATGAGCGGGATATAGGTCTGTTGGGAGATTGTTGGATGTTGTGGATGTGTTGCTGATATGGCAATTTGTCATTGATGTCAACACTATTAGCATTTGGTGTACATCTATTGTTGTATATATGAGGATATTAAGAAAATTATATAGAAAAGTGTTCGGGTTCTGTGTAGGTCATGAAGGTGTTTTGTTGCGTAAGTAAATGATTGATGTGGATTAAAGGGTTTATTGTTGAATGTCACAGATCATCTACTGGAAGTTTGGGAAGTGTAGCGTGAGGTTAAGTGGCCAATTACATGGTTTGCGGCGATTGTTTTGTTGGTCTGCGGTGGTGTTCCTAAATGAGAATTGAGTGATTACGGTTATCTAGGTTATTTGTGGATGCCTCTGCATTTGTTTTCTTGGGTATGTGGTTCATTCTATCTTTGTGAAATACATTACTTAGTGAGCTGGAGTAGTTTGAAGATCTTTCTTTGGCATGACAGAATTTTTCATGTTCTTATTGTAGACATGTTGATGGTGGCATGTTGTGGATCTTCATGGTGAAATTGGTGTACTTTCATGGTGGGAATCTTGTCCTAGGTCTCCACTATGTTGTAGCCGACCTTGGTGGGTTCACATCAAAATTTAGCTGTTAATATGGGCCGACATTGCAAATATAATTTATTTTTTGGCCGACCATGTTGTGATGAAATCTCCTATAGTGGATATATAAGAGAAATTATGTGTCGAGGAAAGTATTGGTGCATGTCTTGTGGGATATGATGGGTCAAAAGTGGTGATATGATGAGTATGTGTAGAGGGTATGTGGTGACTGACTTTTTACCCAAAATTGATGATGAAGCGAAAGGGTTTTAAAAGGATATTCTCAGCTTTCAACCAATATAAAATTTTCTTTAATTTTGATTTAATAAATAATTATTATTCATTTTATATTTGAGTTATGACTAAAGTCCAGATTGATAGGATAATTGAAAAGAAACATCTAACTCAAGCGGTATCCCGCGATACACCAAAATCAAAACATGTGTCACATTCACAATACTTCACATACTATGGGATTAAAAAAATGAATTTCCATGAAGTTTGAGCCAAGGATTAGGTGGTTAGACATACACATTTTATATTTTTAGAAATTTGTAATAAAAAATCATAGTTAATTAAATTTACTTGGAAAAAAATTACAAAAAAATATGCATCACATGAGACATGAGGTCACTCTACTTATATTTAAAAATATTATAAAAAAAAATATTTATCATTTTATTATTGTGGTTGGTGGTCAGGATAAGCACCTACCTATTTTTCCACAGAAATTTAAGAATTACTATTAGAATTGAAATTTTAAATTTTCACCAAATAGATTTAAAAAAAAAACCTTTGTAGTTTAAGAGCTACGTTCAATTCTATAGATTTCTCCATTCTTACATATTTTTGAAATAATATGGATAAATTATTCAAATTTTTACCTCAAGTTTCCTAAATTTGATTTTTCTAAATTTTTTGCCACTTAAGGGCCTATTTTTTCCATGATGATCCTGCACATACCCATGCTGTGTGCTCCTATGTTTTATAATATTGCAAATATCATTCTTGAAGCGGAGTGTGAAGAAGTGTTGAGCTTAATTGGAATTATGTGATTAGGCTTAGTGAAGCTATTTTCTCGGTTACAGCACCCTCTTGATTTTTAATCCAACTTTGTTGGGCAGTGAGTCCCTTTTGTAATTAAGCAGTGAGCTCTAGGTAGTGTTTTTGAATGCATGTGTACTCCCCTTATTGTTTTTCATTATACCTTTAGGAGGGTATAATCTTGTGAACTAACATCCACCATGGTTTCCGCGGGGATTTTCCAAGTAAAAATCTTGGTGTTCTTTGTCTCTCTGATGTGTTAATTGCTTATGGTTAATTGTTCATTCATCAAATCTAAGATTAAGGATAAGTCAAGTTAGAAAAAGTTTAAATTTATGTGACAATTGATTCACCCCCCTCTCAGTTGTTTGTCCTTGTTTTTCCAACAATTGGTATCAGAGCTAGTTCCTCTAAAGAAGTCTAATAGCTTGAGGTGATCTGGGATGGCAACATTCAAGAAGGACAGTCCTAGATTTGATGGCACCAACTACTCACTGTGGAAAGTCGGGATGCAATTTCACTTGCAGTGCATTGGTGATGCTTATTGGAAGATTACAAGAGATCAATGTACTATTCCTTAGAATGGTCCCTCCTCTGCTAATGAGATCAAAGATGTTGAAAGTAATACCATAGCTATGGAAGCATTGGTGAGCGCCCTAATAGATTCAGAGATGGCTAATGTGATAGGTCTATAGACAACTCATGAGATTTGGACGAAGTTGGAAACTTTGCATGAAGGAGATACACAAGTGAAGATGGCTAAGATACAGAGCTTAAAAGGCCAGTATGAGAATCTGAAGATGGGTGAAGATGAAAATATTACTTCTTTTATGTAGAGTAAATGAAATATGGCTAGGTATTAAATGTGTCGGTGGTTCAGTGAGTGAGGATGAAATTGTGGCTAAGATACTCATATCCTTGCCTCTTACAAAATGAAGGTTCATGCTATTAAGGAATTTATGTCTATAAACAAGATGACAAGAGATACACTAATAGGGAAGCTTGCTGCTTTTGAAATAAGTGAATTTGGTGAAACTACACCAAAAAATGAATCTGCATTCAAAGCTACTATATGTGAAAGTTACAGGAAAAGATACAGTTTGGGAGAGAGCTCCAGAAAGATATTTAAATATGATGAAGAATTGAAATAGCTTGAAGAAAAAGAAAGAGAAGTACAAGAACTAGAAGCACTGATTGCAAAGAAAGAAGGAAGAGGAAAAGGTAAGTATGAAGATGTATTTCCTATTAAATGTTTTTCATGCAGTAAGATAGGTCATTTTGCATCAAGATGTCTTGAAAGAGTTCCTAGGTCTAAGCCTAGAAAACCTAGATTCCAAAAGAAATGCTACTTTTCTAAAGAAGCAGTAACTGATGATGAGTTTGATAAAGATAAGGGAAATGAAGACGAATGGGATTCATTGCTACCATTGAAAATAAACCCGTGCCTACTAAATCTATTGAAGATAAGAAAGCTCTTGTAGCTTGAGTTGAGGAGAAAGATGAGTGGGTCATTGATAGTGGATGCTCACATCATATGACTGGTGATAAAAGAAAGTTTGTGAGTCTAGAGAAGTATGATGGTGGGGTTGTAAGATTTGGAGATAACAATACTTGTGTGATTCATGGAAGAGGTTCTATTAGCCTTTGTGGTAAGGAAAACACTGATGATGTTCTCTATGTTGAAGGCCTAAAACATAACTTGTTAAGTGTTGGACAGATGGTACACAAGGGATATGATTTGTAGTTCAAGAATAGAAAATGCAAGATTCGTGGGAGTTCCGGAAACATGATTGCTACTGGTGTGCAAACTAAAGGTAATATTTTTCACTTGAATACTGCTGATGGAAGTTGCTTAATTTCTCAAATAGATGAAAGTTGGTTGTGGCATAGGAGGTTGTGTCATGTAAACTTTGACAAAATTATCAAGATAAGTTCTACTCAAGCAGTAAGAGATCTACCTAGGTCAGTGAAGCCTGCTAATGTAATTTTCCAAGAATGTCAGGTGGGTAAAAAAAATAGAGTCTCCTTCTAGAGCAAACAATTTCATTCAAATAATGTGTTGGAACTACTACATACTGATCTTTGTGGTCCATCTAGAGTTAGAAGTATTCATGGAGAAAGATATTTTATGTTGGTCATTGATGATTACTCTAGAATGATTTGGGTTTCCTTTTTAAGAGAAAAGTGTGAAGCATTGGACAAGTTCAAAAGTTTCAAGGCCATGGCAGAAAATGAAAAAGGTTTGAAAATCAAATGACTGAGATCTGACAGAGGTGAAGAATTCATTTCAAAAGAATTGAATTCTTATTGTGAAGAACATGGAATTAAAAGACAATTATCTGCTCCTTGAACCCCTCAACAAAATGAAGTTGCAGAAACAAAGAATAGAACAATTTTGGATGCCGCCAGGACAATGATGATGGAAGGGAATGTGTCTTAGATGTACTGGAGTGAAGTAGTAAGCACTGTTGTATATACTTTGAATCAAGTAAATGTGAACATTTGGTAATTCTGGTAAGACCCCTTATGAATTATTGTTCTGTTACAAGCCTACTATTAAGTATTTCAAGATCTTTGGAAGAGAATTTTATATTAGGAGAGATGATGATATATGCAAGTTTGATGCTAGAAGCAATGAAGGGATCTTCCTAGGTTACTCCACAAAGAGCAAGGCATATCGATGATATCAGGAGTGCAAATGTTAGAGTTGATGAGGACTCTGTCAAATCATCTAGATGATGCAGCTATGATTCAGATGAAGATAACACAAATAAAGAGAAGAGCACTCAAACACTGAATCTACTTCAGATTATTCCATATGTTCCGGTGAAGCAACCACAAGTTGTTTCAAAAAATCAAGTCAGTCAGGAAACACAAACAAGTGCAAGTGTAGAAGAAAGTTCAAAGACATAGAAGTCTGAGAAAGTCCCAAGACTCCAAGGTATGTAAATTTGAATCACTCTGAAATTCAAATCATAGGAGATAAGAACAAAGAAGTGGAAACTAGAAGAAAAAATGTAGAAGAATATTGTCTGATTTCCAAGATTGAACCTAAGACTATCACTGAAGCCATAAAAGAAGAACTGACACATATTGAAAAGAATGATACATGGACACTGGTTCCTAGGCCCAAAGACAAGAATGTGATTGGTACTAAGTGGGTATTCAGAAAAAAGATGAATGAGGAAGGTTAAGTGGTCTAGAATAAGGCAAGACTGGTATGTAAAGGGTACTCTCAAATGGAAGGTATTGATTTCAAAGAAACATTTTCCCCTATTGATAGAATTGAAGCAGTAAGATTATTTCTTGCTTATGCTACTTATAAGAGCTATAAAGTCTATCAAATGGATGTAAAGTTTGAATTTTTGAATGGTGAGATAGAAGAAGAAGTGTACATTGAACAGTTGGATGGATTTCAGCTAACAGATAAGGAAGATATGGTTTGTAGATTGAAGAAAGCTTTGTATGGACTCAAACAAGCCCTCAGAGCCTGGTACACCAGATTGGACAAATATCTACTAAAGCTTGGATTCACTCAAGCTACTGTTGCTAGTAACTTATACTTCAAATTAGATCATGATAAGGAGTTAATCATAGAAGTATATTTTTATGACATCATTTTTGGTGGAGATGATAATCTATGCATGAAGTTTGCTAATGAGCATGATTGGTGAAATGAAGTTCTTTCTAGGATTGCAAATTACATAGTTGGACTAGGGGATTCTCATATCTCAGTCCCAATGTG
>VDFB02358026.1:0-25779 GCA_007258455.2 Sequoia sempervirens
ATTTTATGAAGTAGATATCATGCATGTTTTTAAATAATCTATTCATTATATATAATTATAAAAATTGACATATTTAATCCAATTATATATGATCTTCATACGGTCTATCGACAAAGGAAAATTTGCATGTCCGGTTTGTTAAAAGATGAAATCTTGTTACGTTATAAGTTTTAGGAAAAGCGGTGTTTGATGGTATAGGCACTTCCTCCATAGAAATCATAAGTATCGAACTACTGAAAAATATTTTTTCAATGAGAAAAAGGAGACTACATCAAACCATGAAGAATGTCACCTCACCTATGGAAGTTGGAATATAATAGAATTAATCATCAAGGTTATACATCAGATCAAATTGTTTATCTATCATATATGATATGTTTTGAATTTATATTTTTATATTGTGTTGTGTTTACTCATGTTGTAATTGATAATGATTGTCGTTGTTAATTTGTTTAACTTATATGCTTCATGAAGGTCGTCAAGGCATTAATGGCAGACTTCCACAAGGGTGAAAAGTTATCCCAAAATTTAGTAGGTTTCCCTACTATGAGCAGCTACAAATTATGCATTTTTTTGATAAAATGCATATGGGAAAGAATATAACAAAACGTTATGGAAAATATTGGATGGAGGGCATGACAAAGAAAAAATTGTCAAAATTTGTAGTGACATTCAGGAAGCCAAACATGTAATGAAATTTTTTATTCAATTAAATAGCGATGGAGACCAAATTAATATAAGTGCCCTTCCTTGGTTATTAACGGAGCAACAAATCAATGCTATTAAAGAAGTCATACAAAAAAATTGATTTCCCACAGGATTTGCTGCAAACATAAACAATATCATAACAAAGAAAGGTGAATTTGGGTCAGGGATGAAAATGCATGATTGACATACCTTCATTAAGGTAATTATTCTAGTATATTTTATATATATTTGTATACTGCATGTACTTTTTAATGTATTATGTTTACTAGTTTTGAAAAAATAATATAAATATCCTTTTATAATTTTTGCAATACGTTCTACCTCTATCTCTCCTAGACAACTTCGACAACAATGTCAAGAAAGTTATATATGATCTTGGAAAATACATGAGGTAAGTAGCGATATTTGTTCAATTCGTTGTATAGATCTTATATTTTCCAATTGTTTTACTTGTTATGTAATATATTGTATATTTTTGTTAAATCTCATTAATATATTTATGCCTTGAATCACTTGTAGATGGCTGTCATATAAATAAATTCATAAAGAAGATATAAATTATTGGAGAAGAAAAATTCCTTGTCTAATGTGTGAAATGCAAAAGTGTCTACCTTCAACATTTTTCAATGCACAAGAACACTACCTCATACACCGAGTTGAGGAGATTGAATTATGTGGACCTATACACACAAGGTCAATGTGGATGGTTGAGAGGAACTTGAAATTTTTGAAGGCTTTGGTTAGACAAAGAGCACAACCTGAGGGTTCTATGGTGGAGGGATATATGGTATACCAGACGATGGTGTATATTACTAAATATTTAGATGATCTTTAAAAAGCTCATTGAATATAAAGATGATAATAGGAAGCTAAAAAAATGAGTATATTTTGTTTATGGAACCTAAACCACAAGGTTTGTCACTCTAATGCTAAAACCAAGTCAAATTAACCCCTAGTACCTATTGGAAAAGTCAAAACATGCCTTTCTTTCAAATTCACAAGAACGTATAAACTTTTTGGAACCACACATGCATGTTATGAAAGTGTATGTTAATCCTACTTATAGAGTAAGTTCACATGATAAGCTAACCAATGACACTATATTGGAGGATAAACCCACCTATGGAATTAATTTAAGAGGTAAGGGATGCCTCTTAGTGTAATTTTGAGTCTTGGATTAATCCATAGTGCTAAAATTAGTTCTAGTGTTCTTCCCTTGGTGTTATATTTATCTCTACAATTTTCCATACTTAACCATTTCATCATCCCTTTTCCCAAGCTATTGGTATCATAATATAAACTTGGTCCAATCTCACATTAGCCCCTTAGGTAATTATCCATTTCCTCCAATTTGAATGGAACCTTTTGTACCAATGCATCTATGTTTTCCTACCCTAATGGATCAAGACTTGACATCACCTTAACAATCTTCTTTATGTCAGAGCATATCTCCGAAGTGCCTTTGGCATGCTTTAGATGTGTCAATATTAACTAGATTGAATATATTAATTTTAAAGTCTCTTAACACATTCCATGACAAGAAAATGACTCATTTGGATTAAGGAGTACTTTTCTAAACCATTCCTTCACATTCAACAATCCCTTCTCAGACCCACATCATAATTCATATCCATGTTAGTTGTAATGATTGTTTTAAACCAAAAATCAATGAGTCATAGGATAGAAGAAAACTCATTACGCACAAGGATAAGAATCAAAGAGACTGAAATAATCGATTCACTAGATATGCTTCCCATTACTGTAATAGACCAATGTAAAAAAATAAGTCATAACAAGAATAGGACCAAAAAAACTAGGAAAAGAAACCTTGTAGGCTACATTAATAATACATTGATTGCAAGCATTTCCTCCATGATGTTTAAATGAAAAAATATCAAATAGCTCAATCTTTAGTCAAGTAGTATTTCAATCATTGATTCTTAGACATCCATCATGATTAAACATCACATATCATAAGCCTTTTTAACAATCACTAGGACTGTAGATAATATTCAATCATGTCATAGGAAATAAATCATCAAAAATTATAAAGAAAGAGAAAACCAACTATATAAGCTCACCAAGCCACCATACAAAAATTATATTTTGTAGAAAATAAAATAAATTATATGTTGACATAGTATATATATAAACTATATATTTTGAATTTTGGCCCTGCGTGCCTAGGAGCACGACATAGCATACTACATCGAGACCCTAACTAGAGAGTTGCACTGAGAACCACTGCATCCAGCCCCTGAGTGGAGAGTTGTGAGACTTCACTAGATGAGTGTTGCAAGGCCATTGAGTTGAGGAGGAAGACTAGGAACCATTTGGCAGGAGGAAAGCCAGAGCGAGAGGTGAGGGCACTTAGAAAGGGAAAATCGACCAAGGGACAATGACTATAAGTGATTTTTCCCCCACATTTAGAAATCTTGTTGCAAGTACAGTGATTTAGACCTTGTTTGTTCCCATTGAGGTGTTGCATGCTATATTTTGGTCAATTCAAGCCAATATCCCATTGACAAACCCAAGTACTACCTAGTACTGGTGTCTGGTTAGTTTGAACAACCAAGCTTTGAGATGTTCAATCAGTTGGGTGGCCATTTTTGGCCTGTGAACTGCAGTTTTTGTACTCTAATTGAAGTGCCCATTGTATTTTCTTTAGAGTCTCTAAAACCTTTTCATAAAATTGATTTTACTCATTTTGTCACCATAACATCAGGGAAGGTCAGGAGTTCAAGTCCAAAGTCACCATGAAATCTTCAACGAGTATACAAGATTAGAATGTTCCTCAAGTAGTAGTTAAGACTACTTGCTTAGAATCCATAGAAGTAAAAACTGGGAATTGAGATACTAGTAAGTACCATATTATTATTATGATTATTTTGTTTTGAGCACTTCAACCTAATATTGTAAACCTTATACATTTTTTTTACTTCTGTTTTGATAGCTGGAAACCCAAAAATCTTATTTTTAACAATTTGAATTATTATGCAAGTATGGGGAAGATTCAATATGTTGTTGTATTGGATAATTTCTTCCAAAGGATGGCTTTTTTTATTGCTCTATTTGAGCTTGTAATTGTCCAAACCCTATCAAATTGACCTTGAACTTCATTTTAGATAGTAAATGTCTCTTTCTTATTGTCCACATTTCAATGGAGGCAACACATAATTCAGTAACTATATGTATTTCAATCCTGTCCTTTTTTGTTGCAATAACCATGGCCATAGGTGCAGGATTTTTTCTGTCCTTCCATATTCATTTTGAGTTTTTTAGGTTCTTTTATATGGTCTCAACCACCTTCAACCCCATAGTTCTTGTTAGTGTTGACGGTGTGATAGCTCTGCATAATTCAAATATTGTTGTCTCAGACAGAGTTAGGCGTAATTAGGTCTGATTTGCATAAGGGTTTGTTGCTTTACTAACTCCTGACCAAAGCACACTTGTCCAGTGCTTGGGACATGTTTAGTTTGACTAGTATATGCTCTTCAAAGCATCAAATTCCATTTACAAAGTATTTTCACAATACCCTAAGGGATTAACCTTCATAATTACTCTGTTCACAAACAAACACACAGTTTTTCAGTCAAGAAACTTCATTCCCTCACATCTTATCTTTATGATTTTTCCCTAAATCCATTGAAACATGAAAGAACATTCATAGTAAGATAATCTCACAAGAAACTAGAAGATTCCACCAATTAATAAAGGAGAAACATAATTATTTATGTCTCTGCTTACCCTAATTGAGGGTTTTATCAGTCTAAAGTAAATCCACAATAACTCACACAAATCTAAACTAAAATACATTAACTTTGATGTAACAAGAAGGTGATTGAGATTATTACCATATCCAACCATTCTACCATGAAAGAACTTCATCAGACATCCTTATGAATGCAGGTACCACCAAATAGGTATTTGTCAGATTTGTCTTCCTCGAGCGAGGGAAATTCAGGAAGAGAAGAGGAAAGTGAGACATGTAGTAGGTCTAAAAGAGGGACATCAACTAGAGGTCAAAAGATTAGAAGAAAATTTCGTAAACGCATGGAATTTTTTCTTGCTAAAGGGGGGTCATGTTCTTATGATGATGAGAGAATAAACGACATTGAGGTTCCTTTGAGGTACAAACATCTACAAAAACAATGGGTACCCAAGGAACTTCCTCCAACAAACACTGATTTTTGTGTCAACGAGAGGATATATCGCATAGCACCATCGTCATTACATGGTTTGGGCCTATTTTGCATGGATGGCATAAAGGTCGATTATGACAAAGTTACTGAATTGATGGAGTATGTTAGACCCTGTTACAGTTACAAAGATTGGATGCAGTTGCTTCAATATACATGAAGTATGCATAGGTATGCACTGTCAACAAATTATATACAACTAATGATAAGGATAAAAATAAAGGAGTGGTTATGTACATTGATGAAAGGCCAAAAAAATTAGGGAATATTGCAGGGTTTATAAATAGTACACGACCGAGTTCAACAAATAAGCAACCCAATTGCATATTCGAGGTGCGCGAGGGAAACCGTGTATTCGTATGTGTGATAAAATCAATAACTATAGGGGAAGAGTTGCTAATCGATTACAATTTGAATCGCATAGATAAAAACACAGTTACTATGGGGGTGGTACATACTATATACCATTTTACCCAGCCTCCAATTAATGACTCCAATATACCATTTTATTATTATGTTTTTTTCGTAAGTCTATTGGTTTCATTTCGGTAATGTTTTTTTATATTTAATTTTTGTCACAACGGGACATTGATCGTAGGGGGAAGGCTCTAACCCAGAGCATATATCGTGATGCATCTTCAAGTGCTTCTACCTAACAGGTTTACCTCATTGTAATTGTACAAATTAGATACGAGAAAAATGTTTTATTATTATGTTTTTTTCATAAGTTTATTGGGTTAATTTTGATAATGTTTTTAATATTCTTGTCAGAGTCGGATGATCAGGGAAAGACACCATTAGTAGAGGGGAGCATCCATAGGGAGGTGTAGACACTATTATGCAATGATGACATTGCATATTCCGCAAACCGTCTGGATATGATAAGGAAGACCCAAAAAAAATGCAATGTAGAAATCCTTTAGTTGTTATTCATAGTGGCTCAAATAGATGAGATAAGAGAAAGGGTTAAAATATTGACTGAGAGAGCACAGAACTTGCAAGTAAGCTATCATGATATCTTTAATTATAACATAATTTCATTCATGGTTTTATATTTTGTACTCTTTTATGTCATGAACTAAAATATGTGTTGTTTTTACAAGATTTTTTGCATCCTCGTGATGCTACTAGCCATGATTAGGGTACTACAGGTGCTGCCCGGGGAGTAGGGATTGGTACAAGTGTCGATCTTGATCTTCCTACACATACATCACATCATTCGACCCCATCATCTGTGCCTATATTGTTGACTGAAATGTCAACAACACATAGCATGCAGGCATCGAGTAGTGCACCCTCTAGCAGCAAACACATGCCAGCACATGCATCAAAACATGTACTTGGGGATGTAGAGGCCACTAGTACTGGTGATGTTTTAGAAGCATTTCCTGTATCTTCTAGTATTACTAGTATGGGAACATTTCCGGTCACATTTATGGTGATCGAGGATTTCGTTCCCATAAAGATAGAGAAGGTCCCAGGTACTTTAAGATGTTTTAATTATTATTATCTATAATCCAATTGAAATTTACTTATTGATCACTCTTTTTAGACTACTGATCCCATGATCATTTTGCAGGAAATGATGTTTTTTATAAACATCTAAATGATATTACATTGGAGATCTTCGAGCCCACCAGACGTACACGGTGGAATGCCAAAAATCAAGATTTAAAAGATGAGCTCATTAACTGTTTAGTTGGGTTGTTCGGTAATAACACATTCAATCGAACCAAGGTCCTTAAGAAAGTTGTTACCTATCTAAAGTATGTGAGGGACCAATATAGGTCACATTTAGAGAAGAACAAAAAGTACAAGCGTCCCCCCATGATTCTAGAGAGGGAGTGGAAGGACCTGGTGTCAGATGGAAAGGAGAAGGTTGAAAAGAAAAAAAGGAAAGACACCACTGGGCCAAGGAAGGTATGTGATACTATCAACAATGTAATTAAATACTAATTATTCTTTCTTTTTACATAATCTAACATATTTTGAACTTTTCATAGGTTGCCTGACACATCGAAGGAAACAAAGGAAAGACTAGAAAAACACAGGCAACACAAACTTGGCTCTGGTGGTTATATGAAATTAGCCGCACGAATTGTAAGTATCAAAAATTGAAATATTGCATCTAAATAATAAATTGCAAACAATTTTTGTTTTATCACACCATAGAAGCAAAATTCATGATCTTATGCAAAAATGCAGGGCTCTAATTCAACAGAGTTCCCACAGAAGAGGACCTAAATATTTCCTTCCAGCAAGGCTATGGAGTCGTGGTTGAATGCCTAAGACTCTTGACTAGGCAAACACAAGCTTCCATTGCATCCAACATGCAGGTAAATAAACTCAATGAAGTTTATTTAAAATTGAATACTTGTGCAATCTATTCAATATTAATTTCCACCATTAAGTAATTATGTGCCTATTTGTTTTAAATATCCAAGCAATGATAATAATGCACATGACATTGGAATGCAACCTGATGAGGGTGGAGCACAACCTGCAGATGAAGGTCATCCAGTGTGCATCCTGGTACTGGATGTATTCATGTGCTATACAAAATGTAGTATGGATTAATACAATTAAACAACTTTAATTGCAATTGGTGTATTAATTAATGTAACCTTTCATGTTTCAACTTTAGAGCATGTAGAGTGTGATCAACATGTTGAGCATGATCAGACTAGACAAGATCAAGAACATGATGTGGCCCCATCAGGTAAAGAGGACCACTCTAATGTTCTTTTAAACATATTTAATTGCAATTGGTGTATTAATTAATGTAACCTTTCATGTTTCAACTCTAGAGGATTTAGAGGGTGTTCAGCATGTTGAGAATGAGGCTATAAGACAAGATCAGGAACATGATGTGGCCCCATTAGGTAAAGAGCACCACTCTAATGTTCTTTTAATTAATGAAATACTTGTAACAATAATAATTGTAGATAGGGAAATAATCAATCAGATTTAATGTAATAAAAACAATAAATGACTAAATCCTATCAAGCACAATAGAGTACGAAACAAACACGAAAATCACAATAAAAAGCACAAATGCAAATCGATCTCCGCGCTAACTCGATTTATGTCCATTGCTCTTCTCCACCTGCACAAGGATGCAAGATTTTGAAGGTTGATAATAGAGGAATGTTGGTTGCTCAATTTTGCAGCATAACAACCTGATGAAGATGATAGATGGTGTTTGAAGACTGATTTTGACAGAGTGAAGATGCTAGAAGAATATTCGATTCAAATGGCTTGTGAAAGGTTTGATTTATAGATTTTTGATGTTGACGAAGATAAGATTTGACAAGATTCAATAAGGATTTGATTTTCAACAAAAGAGGAAATACAATGAGATGAGATAAGATTTTCAAAAGATAGAAAGATTTTGATTTATTGTTTTAAAGGAATTAAAGCAAGATAAGATAAAATGTGAAAAGATAGAAAGATTTTGATTCTCTTTTAAAGGAAATAAATCCTGAAAAAGATGAGAAGGATAATTGATGAATTATCTAATTAAATAAATTAATTAGATGCACATGAGTTCATATTTTGGAAAGAAAGCGAGAAGATCATTTTAAGATTTTATTAATTAAACAAATTTTGGATTTATTTAATTAACGTTGAATTTATGATTTCATTAATTAAATAATATAAATTATTTAATTAACATTAGAGGAATGGATGAAAATGATTTAATTAATTAAATAATATAAATTATTTAATTAACATTAGAGGAAGGGATATAAATGATTTAATTAATTAAATAATATAAATTATTTAATTAACATTAGAGAAATGGATGGAAATGATTGAAATTAAATAAATAAAATTTATTTAATTAAATATATGATGACATGGGTACCTAGGGCAAAACATGATACAAGGTGTCTAAATGATGCAATGTTGTGACAAGGTATCGTAAGATGACAATTTTTTGATGTCTACATTTTTCCCCTCTTTGAGATGATGTTCGAGATGATTAGATTTGTGTCGAGTAATATCATTTCAAAGAAGTTAAGATACAGGTAAAAGAAAATGGATGGTGAAGGAAAGATAGGATAATGGAATGATGATGCCCCCTCGAGAGGATAGGCGGGTTGGACAAACACGGATAGACTCTCGAAATGAAATGAAATGATAAATAGGATGATGCAAGATAGAAAGTGGATGAAGGAGATGAATGATACATTTATGCTGCAATGAAAGTGAGCAACCACGATGTTTGATTTAGCACTAGACATTATGCACCAAGGTATAAGGACCAAGGTGATGATGTGTCTTGTGCCCTAGCGTAATACAACCTTGTCTAAACATATGAGGAGAGAGGCTTAGAGCATTAAAGTCCTAATGCACAAAAGGTATTATGTGACCATAGATGCAAAGGATAATGCAAAAATATATTCCAACACACACAAGAAATGAATATTAGCTAGAATGATATGGATTTGATACAAATGCAAGATAAAATGATAACACACACAAGCAAGCAAGCAAGCATGCACAAATGATACAAAAACAAACAAGGAATTGCCCCTATCAAGCTGTAAACCGTTGATTAATTGATTGATGATGATGATAGTGTTGTCATTGTGGGGAGCGGCATGTCCCTAGAGCAACACAAGGATGATGATAATTGATTGATTGACTAGTTGATTTGGTTTACGACAAGATTAGGATCAAGACCAAAGGATGTGATTAGATAATTTGACAAGATTGATTGATTTGATTGGTATGGATTAAGGATTGACTTGCATTTAGATATTTGCTTGGATTGATTTGATTGATTTGATTGGATGCAATGGTTTTGATGAAGATGATTGATTTGGTTGAATGGTTGAATGATTGGATTGGGGAATTGATTGGATTGGAATGATTTTGATGATAATGATTAGATTGATGAGAAGAAGTGATGTGGTTTGATTTTATTGCTTGGAAATGTTTTGATTTTTTTGGATTTTTGGGGATATTTTGATTTTGATTTTATTTTTTGGGTTTTTGAAATGTTTTGATTTTTTTTTATTTTTGAAATGTTTTGAATTTTTTTTGGACTTTTTGAAATGTTTTAGACGTGTCAAAGGATGAAAATTTGAGTAGCCTTTGTGCTAGATACCAATGACAAGGGGAAAACCAAGTCTAGGTGCAAGGGTGATGGGATTGATGGATGAAAGGGTGGGTGATGGGATAAGGGATAAAAGGCTCATGATAGATGGATGGAAAGGATAGGATAATTCATAGTGAATGGAATTGATGTATGCATCATAAGAGAGCAAGGATGTGATTTCCAAAGACTATGTTACATAGGAATAACATACCCCATTCTAGGTACAATACTTAGGATTGTTCATGACAAAACTAATGACAATAGGATAATGATATGCTTGTTTGGAAGGATGAGGTATGTCAAGAGATACCCAAAAAAACATGTTTCAACATTTTTCCCCTATGTCTTCATGAAGATCAAAAGGAGAAGTGTGGATGAATGGACTCAATATGCTAGGTATGTATGATGGCTAAAGATGGTAGGTAGGATGGAAATGATATGACATGAATGATAGCTTGGATAGATAAGATATTGTGGCCCCAAGTGTAAGTGACATAGAAGATCAACCTACACATGATGCCTATTTGCTAGGTTTTCATCATGGTACTTATCCAGGGCACCTGTTTGCCAAGTTTTCACCATTGGACGAAGGGATTTCTCTTTACTTTTTTCTTCTTCTTTTTTTGTCTTTTTGAATAGGAGAAGGGGAATATGGATAGGAGGGATGGATAGGAGGGACTCAAGTGTCTAGTTCTGTGAAAGGTAGTAGTCCCACTAGAGATGGGTTTCATTGCATGGACCATGTCAAATGTCAAGTTTTCACCATTGGACGAAGGGATTTCTCTTTACTTTTTTCTTTTTCTTTTTTGTCTTTTTGAATAGGAGAAGGGGAATATGGATAGGAGGGACTCAAGTGTCTATTTCCGTGAAAGGTAGTAGTCCCACTAGAGATGGGTTTCATTGCATGGACCATGTCAAATGTCATTATGCTCATAGATTTTGGTAAGGAATGACATGAAAGGGATGGATTAGGTAGATGGTGGATTATGAAAGTCTTATGTAAGAATGGATGAGGAATAGTGGATGATGATGTGGATTGAAGAGGACTTGTGCAAAAGGATGGATGCAAGGTTTATGCAAAAGCATGGACCATAGGAAGATGGTGGGGGGATATGTAGGATAATGCATGAAGGATGGGGAGATGGAGGTATGTGGAATTGTTGTGAAATGGAAGGGAACCATGACCAATGGTTGCACACACTATGATAAACGTTGAAGCTTTTGATGTGGATGGGGTGTAGGAAGCAATGAAGATGTTTTCTTAGGAGGTGGTGGATGAAGTGCTTTTGGTACCCACATAGATTTAGTATTGTTATGATTTTTATTTTGCTTGTGGGTTTTAGGAATTTGAGACTTTTGAATGGAATGAGAATGTGGGATGGAAGTGGATGGTTGGAATTTTTGTGATGTGAATGCCTCATTTGACTTGATTTTTTTTTCTTAGGTACCCAAACCATTTTAGTTTTGGCCTTTACTTTTGGAGGTATGGGCTTATATAACTTTTTAGATGGATTTTGCTTTGACTTTTTGTATTGATGTCGTAAGGCACGAGAACCCTTAGGATTTTTGACTTTATAGGTAGAGGCATTGGAATTATTGCTTTTGAATCCCTTGGGTTTGATGGAATGAGTGGAAGCTTCATGCTTATACACTGTGTGCTTTTGTTGGTCATGATTAGGAATGTTAGGGTATTTATGGATGGAGGGATAAGGGGATTGGATAATGGGGATATTAGGTGTTGGGAGAAGTGGAGGTAGATTAGATGGAGGGATATTAGGAGTTGGAAGCAATGGTGGTAGAGTGGATCAAGGGATATTAGGAGTTGGAAGTAATGGTGGTAGAGTGGATGGTGGAAGGTGTATGGTCACATGCTTTTGACATTTATAGGATGACGGTGGTGGAATGCCAACATATGTTTTAGGCATATGATAGGCTTTATGATGGAAAGTGGACTTAGGATGCATGGAGGAAGTACAAACATCTTTAGGTTGTTGTCCTTGGGGTGTAGGTCCAAGGCCATAAGAGCGTGGAGGGACTTTGACATGGACGGGCTCCAAAATATCTTGTTCATGAAGGTCTAGACCTTTACCTTGGTGGTTCATGTTTTGGAGTGTGCAATGGACAATGGACTAGGTGTAGGTGGAACACTAGACACGAGTTCCTTATTGGATGGAGAAAATGAAGCAAGGGAAGATAATGGTTTTTGTTGTTCTAAGGAGGAACATTCATGAATGAGGGTGGAAAGACCATCAGGATATGATGGAGGACTTGCAATGTCGATAGTGATGGAGGATCATTAGGATCTTGATTAGCATTGTGTTCACTTAGATCCAATGTATTTGTTTGATCTTCTATGTGTGCTTGGGAGGAACTTATCTCATCATGGGAAGTGGATGTTTGTGCATCATGGATGGGTGAGGTGGAAATCTCTTGACCATGGAATGCATAAAGTTGGCTAAGAGGATCATCATGGTCTTCTTGATCATAAAAGGGGTCTTGATCAAAGATGAAAGATTGATCATGAATAGTATTAGGTATGTTATGAATGGAATCATTAGGAGGGTGTTTATCTTTATGTGGATAATGGGGCAATGTTTCCTCATATTTAGGATTTTTCTCTTGACATACCTCATGACTTATTTG
Source organism: Sequoia sempervirens (assembly GCA_007258455.2). NCBI lineage: Eukaryota > Viridiplantae > Streptophyta > Pinopsida > Cupressales > Cupressaceae > Sequoia > Sequoia sempervirens. The sequence goes on from VDFB02358026.1 coordinate 12,658, forward strand.
AATGGCAGTGGAAAGGGATTTCTCATGGAGAGACTTGACATGTTCTTGATGGTCAACAATATAGGAGCATGACAAAGGGTGACTTGGACTTAAGAGGGGAGACTCTTGAATTGGCTCAAGGGGTTGTGGATGACATGGTTGGCTTGAAGGACTTGGCATGATGTTTGAGGACTCTTTTATATGTTCAAGAGCATGAGTTGAATGACATGGCGATAGTTGATTCCTTGCTTGTAGCCCTTGGGTCACATCCCTTGGAGGTGTAGGGGTGGAAGGTGTTGGCTTAGGATTTTGATTTTGATTGGATGATGGTATGATAAAGTTATAGGGTGTATGTGCTAGATTGGTATTCCCATTGTCAATGGTTGCATTAAGACTTAAAGGCTCTTGATTTTGTTTCCCAGGTGGACTTAAATTCACATGTGTTTGTCGTGATGTGACTTGATAGGTTGACGTGGCATTGACATATGAAGAAGTGGATGGATTAGATTGGTATGAGGTGGAAGCGGATGACACATTAGGTTGAGGTGGCATTGGTTGACAATGAATGGATAGGGGATGATGTTGTGGTTGTTGAATTTGACACGTGGCAATGAAATGATTGACTTGATCTAGGAGGTGTTGGATTTGAGGTGATTTAATTTGTTGAAAGTTTTGGAAGAGGGTTTGAAGGCTTTGTATGGTTTGATGGTCTAGGGGTTTGGGTATTTGGTGAAGTGTCTGAAGGAGGTTTCAAAGTTGGGATGTTAGGGATTTGTATTCGAATGTGGGCATGGTGTCACACATGTGTGAAAGCTCTTGCGTATCGATTTGTTCCTCAAACTATGCAACATCATTCATGCCATTATTAGAGGTGGTAGGAGAAGCCCCTCGAAGTATGATTTTAGGTTTTGGTTTTCTTTCATGATTTTGACTATAGAAAGGGACTCCTTGAATTATGAGCTCGGGCTTATGATTAGGATTGGGCTTATTTATGATTATGACCATTTTGACAAGTGGTGACTAGGACTTTGTTGGTGATGGTGATGATGTGGAATGATTAGATTGGATGACTTGGATTGATTAGGATGAAATGGATAGGATGTAACGTGTAGAGTGACCTGTCTTTATGTGTTTGGTGTTTAGCTTGATTTCACAATGTTTAAATGAATGATCACACATGTACACACATAAATCACTCAAGCAAGAAACATAAGCAAGTTTGAATTTTGAAATCTGAAGAATGTAATGATGATTATTAAACAAGCACACATGGAAGAAACATCAACAAGCCCTATGACTAGTCAAGTGGGTATGGCCAATTAGGTTTCAAGCTAGTCTACACAAGGTTGACTAAGGATGATTTGAAAGAAAGGTCCTACCACATATCCGGGAGAAAGGGGTAACCCACCCTTCACCTTCACTTCCCAAAGGTATAAAGTTCTTTGGGGCTTAGCCAAGAGTGACAAAAATTTTAACTTCCAAACAAGCGTGTCTTTCGATTCACACTTCAATTGAGGTCATCCCTAGGGGTGATGAAATCCCCTAGCAGGCCTCCTAGAAAGGGTTTGACAAAAGCAAACCAAGTGAGGTGTTTGTGATCACACACACTTGATTCACACTCACAATGATTAATTTCCCTTAAAAAAATTGCAATGTTTATAAAATAATTCAAACACTTGTTCTTTTTATCCCCAAATCAAGATGTGATGGAAAATAGTGATTAATTTTAGACCCAATTTTTGAAGTGTGATTGAAGACAAGATTTTTTTTTAAACCAATTGCAATGATGTGATCAAACAAGATTTGGATTTTATGTCCCAAATTGAAAGATGTGACAAACAAGATTAATGAGATTAAAAAAATGGAATGTGTGCACCTGATTATTCACTTTCCAGATTGTTGTGAGTGATATTTTCTGCTACTGGAGCTCCTTATGATCACCTACAAGATGAAAAAAAATGATATTATAATGCAGCCAAAAATCTAAATAAACTCATCAAAAAAATTTGCAATTTCAGAGACATGTTTTTGACATAGCCGAATTAAATTTCAGTATTTGAAAATTTTATTGATCTGGAAAATAAAAAATCAAAGAAGAGATCCTAGCTAATTTTCTGAGAGCTTTCCAGAAATGTAAAGAAGTCAGAAAAATTCCCTGTTTTGCTCTCAGAAACGCGGATTTGTGAAAACCATATAGAAAAGAAAGATCAGATTTTTTTCGCATTGTATTTGACCTCAAAATTAAATTTGTAAAACATAGACCCCCATTACAATTTAAAGATATTTCCAAAAATGTAAAAAATTTCTAAAAAATTCATCGATTTGCATCCAGAAAACAAATTTTATTAAAAAAAATAAAAATTATGATAACTTCTACAAAAATGATGATACACCCTCGATTTTTTTACTGTAGCCTCTTGAGATGATGTACAAGACTCTATAAAAATATTACCAAAAAATTCGCAACTGTGTAGAAGATATGAAGAAATTGGTAAAAATTGCGGTTTTGTCCAAAAACTGTCAGATCTGCAAAACAAAGTCAATAAAACCTGCAAGAAGCACCGTTAAAAGCTTTGTATGCACTACATAAACCATAGTATACACTATAGAAACCCTCAAATGCACTAAAATGAGAATTTTTGTCAGAAAGTTGAATTCCAGAACGCAAAATCCTTTCAGAAAACCTGCAGATAAATGTTAAAAACGGGGCAAGGCCCCACGGTGGGTGCCAAATGTAGATAGGGATAAAATCAATCAGATTTAATGTAATAAAAACAATAAATGAATAAATCCTATCAAGCACAATAGAGTACAAAACAAACACGAAAATCACAATAAGAAGCACAAATGCAAACCGATCTCCACGCTAACTCGATTTATCTCCATTGCTCTTCTCCACCTGCACAAGGATGCAAGATTTCAAAGGTTGATAATAGAGGAATGTTGGTTGCTCAATTCTATAGCATAACAACCTGATGAAGATGATAGATGGCGATTGAAGACTGATTTTGACAGAGTGAAGATGTTAGAAGAAGATTCGATCCAAATGGCTTGTGAAAGGTATAATGCAAAAAGATATTCCAACATACCCAAGATATGAATATTAGCTAGAATGATATGGATTTGATACAAATGCAAGATAAAATGATAACACACACAAGAAAGCAAGAAAGCATGCACAAATGATAAAAAAAAACAAACAAGGTATTGCCCCTGTCAAGTTGTAAACCATTGATTGATTGATTGATTGATGATGATGATAATGTTGTCATTGTGGGGAGCGACATGTCCCTAGATCAACACAAGGATGACTGATAGTGGATTGATTGATTGGTTGATTGATTAGGTTTACAACAAGATAAGGATTAAGACCAAAGGATGTGATTGGATAATTTGACAAGATTGATTGTCTTGATTGGTATGGGTTAAGGATTGACTTGCATTTGGATTATTGCTTGGAATGATTTGATGGATTTGATTGGATGAAATGGTTTTGATGAAGATGATTGAGGGGATGACAGGATGTGATGAATTGAATCGAAGAATTGATGTGATTGGAATAATTTTATTGCTTGGATTTTTGTTGGATATTTGAGTTTTTTGTATTTTTGGGGATATTTTGATTTTTTTGGATTTTTGAAATGTTTTGATTTTTTTTGTATTTTTGAAATGTTTTGATTTTTGTATTTTTGAAATGTTTTGATTTTTGGATTTTGAAATGTTTTGAATTTTTGTTTTTGAAATGTTTTGATTTTTTTGTATTTTTGAAATGTTTTGAATTTTTTGGATTTTTGAAATGTTTTGAATTTTTGGATTTTTAAAATGTTTTGATTTTTTTGTATTTTTGAAATTTTTTGATTTGTTAAAGGATTAAAATTTGAGTAGCCTTTGTGCTAGAGACCAATGACAAGGGGAAAACCAAGTCTAGGTGCAAGGAGATAAGTGAGATTGATGGATGAAAAGGTGGGTGATGGGATAAGGGATAAAAGGATCATGATATATGGATGGATGGAAAGGATAAGTCATAGTGAATGGAATTGATGTATGCATCATAGGAGAGCAAGGATGTGATTTCCAAAGACTATGTCGCATAGGAATAACATGCCCCATTCTAGGTACAATACTTAGGATTTTTCATGACAAAACTTATGACAATAGGATAATGATAGGCTTGGTTTAGATAGGATGAGGTATGTCAAGAGATACCCAAACATGTTTCAACCTTTTCCCCTATATCTTCATCAAGATCAAAAGAAGAAGGGTGGATGAATGGACTCAATATGATAGGTATGTATGATGGAAATGATATGACATGAATGATAGGTTGGATAGATAAGACATTGTGCCCCCAAGTATAAGTGACATAGAAGATCAACCTACACATGACACCTGTTAGCCAGGTTTTCATCATGGTACTTATCCAGGGTGCCTGTTTACCAGGTTTTCGCTGTTGGATGAAGGGATTTCTCTTTACTCTTTTTTTATTTTTTTATTCTTTCTTTTAATTTTAATTTTTTGACTTTTTGACTTTTGGATAAGAGGGACTCAAGTGTCTAGTTGCATGAAAGGTGATAGTCCCACTAGGGATGGATGTCATCGCATGGACCATGTCAAATGTCATTATGCTCATAGATGTTGGTAAGGGATGACATGAAAGGGAGATGGAGTGGGTAGATGATGGATTATGAGGTGGATTATAGAGGAAAATAGTGGATTATGATGCGGATTATGTAGGGAAGATGATAGGGATTATATGGGATTTATGCAAAAGATGAATGGGGAGGCTTAGCCAAAAGCATGGACCATAGGAAGATGTTGGGTGAGATATGTAGGATAATGCGTGAAGGATGAGGAGATGGAGGTATGTGGGATTGTTGTGAAATGGAAGGGAACCATGACCAATGGTTGCACACACTGTGATAAACGTTGAAGCTTTTGATGTGGATGGGGTGTAGGAAGCAATGGAGATGTTTGCTTAGGAGGTGGTGAGTGAAGTGTTTTAGGTACCCACATAGATTTAGTATTTTTATGATTTTTGTTTTTCTTGTGGGTTTTAGGAATTTGAGACTTTTGAATGGAATGAGAATGTGGGATGGAAGTGGATGGTTGGGATTTTTGTGAGGTGAATGCCTCATTTGACTTGATTTCTTTTTTTTAGGGTATCCAAACCATTTTAGTTTTGGCCTTTACTTTTGGAGGTATGGGCTTATATAACTTCTTAGATGGATTTTGCTTTGACTTTCTGTATTGATGTCCTAAGGCACGAGAACCCTTAGGATTTTTTACTTTATAGGTAGAGACATTGAAATTATTGCTTTTGAATCCCATGGGGATGGTGGAATGGGTGGAAGCTTCATGTTTATACAATGTGTGCATTGATTGGTCATGATTAGGATTTTTAGATGATTTATGGATGGAGGAATAAGGAGATTGGATAATGGGGATACTAGGTGTTGGGAGAAGTGGAGGTAGATTAGATGGAGGGATATTAGGAGTTGGAAGCAATGGTGGTAGAGTGGATTGAGGGATATTAGGAGTTGGAAGCAATGGTGGTAGAGTGGATGGTGGAAGGTGTATGGTCACATGCTTTTGACATTTGTAGGATGATGGAGGTGGAATGGAAACATATGTTTTAGGTGTATGATAGGATTCATGATGGAAAGTGGACTTAGGAGGCATGGAGGAAATACCAACATCTTTAGGTTGTTGTCCTTGGGGTGTATTTCCAAGGCCATTAGAGCGCGGAGGGACTTTGACATGGATGGGCTCCAAAATACCTTGTTCATGAAGGTCTAGACATTTACCTTGGTGGTTCATGTTTTGGAGTGTGCAATGGATAATGGGACTAGGTGTAAGTGGAACACTAGACATAAGTTCCTTATTGGATGGAGAAAATGAAGCAAGGGAAGATAATGGTTGTTGTTGTTCTAAGGAGGAACATTCATGAATGAGGGTGGAAAGACCAATAGGATATGATGGAGGACTTTCAATGGGGTTAATAGTGGGTGATGGAGGATCATTAGGATCTTGATTATCATTGTGTTCACTTAGATCCAAGATATTTGTTTGATCTTCTATGTGTGCTTGAGAGGCATGTGTCTCATCAAGGGAAGTGGATGTTGATAGATCATGGATAGGACTAGGTAGGGGGTGGATAGGAGCAAGGGAGGTTTCTTGCTCATGGATAGGTGAAGTGATAGGCTCTTGACCATGGAATGCATAAAGTTGGCTAAGGGGATCATCATGGTCTTCTTGATCATAAAAGGGGTCTTGATCAAAGATGAAAGATTGATCATGAATAGCATTAGGTATGTTATGAATGGAATCATTGGGAGGTTGTTGATCTTTATGTGAATGAGGGGGTAATGTTTCCTCATGTTTAGGATTGTGCTCTTGAAATACCTCATGACTTATTTGAATGGAGGTGGAAGGTTATTTCTCATGGAGAGACTTGTCATGTTCTTGATGGTTAACAACATAGGAGCATGATAGAGGTTGACTTGGACTTAATGGGGAAGACTCTTGAATTGGATCAAGCGGTTGTGGATGACATGGTTGGCTTGAAGGACTTGGCATGGTGTTTGAGGACTCTTTTGTATTTTCAAGAATATGAGTTGGATGACATGGTGATGTTTGATTCCTTGCTAGTAGCCCTTGGGCCACATCCTTTGTAGGTGTATGGGTGGAAGGTGTTGCCTTAGGGTTTTGGTTTCGATTGGATGATGGTATGATAAAGTTATAGGGTGCATGTGCTAGATTGGTATTCCCCTTGTCAATGGTTGTATTAGAACATGAGGAAGTTTGGCCTTGTTGCAAGGTAGAATTTAGAGTCACATGTGTTTGTCGTGATGTGGCTTGATAGGTTGATGTGGCATTGACATGCGAAGAAGTGGATGGATTAGATTGGTATGAGGTGGAAGGGTGATAATGAATGGATAGGGGATGATGTTGTGGTTGCTGGATTTGACAAGTGGCAATGAATTGATTGGCTTGAGCTAGGAGGTGTTGGATTTGAGGTGATTTAATTTGTTGAAATTTTTGGAAGAGGGTTTGAAGGCTTTGTATGGTTTGATGGTCTAGGGGTTTGGGTATTTGGTGAAGTGTCTGAAGGAGGTTTCAAAGTTGGGATGCTAGGGATTTGTGTTCAAATGTGGTCATGGTGTCACACATTTGTGTAAGCTCTTGCATATAAATTTGCTCCTCAAATTATGCAACATCATTCATGCCATTATTTGAGGTGGTAGGAGAAGCCCCTCGAAGTATGATTTTAGGTTTTGGTTTTCTTTCATGATTTGACTATAGAAAGGGACTCCTTGAATTATGAGCTCGGGCTTATGATTAGGATTGGGCTTATTTATGATTATGACCATTTTGACAAGTGGTGACTAGGACTTTGTTGGTGATGGTGATGATGTGGAATGATTAGATTGGATAACTTGATTGATTAGGATGAAATGGATAGGATGTGGCTAAGAAGAATGATTAGGATGGAAGTGATTGGATTGAATGTGTTGGAAGAATGTTTAGAGTGACTTATCTTTATGTGTTTGGTGTTTAGCTTGATTTGAAAATATTTAAATGAATGCTCACACATGTACACACATAAATCACTCACGCAAGACACATAAGCAAGTTTTAATTTTTAAATTTGAAGAATGTAATGATGATTATTAAACAAACACACATGGAAGACACATCAACAAGCCCTGTGACTAGTCAAGTGGGGTATGGCCAATTAGGTCTCAAGCTAGTCTACACAGGTTTGACTAAAGAATGATTTGGAAGAAAAATCCTGCCACACAGCCGGGAGAAAGGGGTAACCCACCCTTCACCTTCACTTCCCAAAGGTATAAAGTTCTTTGGGGCTTAGCCAAGAGTAACAAGATTTTAACTTCCAAACAAGCGTGTCTTTCGATTCACACTTCGATTGAGGCCATCCCCAAGGGTGATGAAATCCCCTAGTAGGCCTCCTAGAAAGGGTTTGACAAAAGCAAACCAAGTGAGGTGTTTGTGATCACACACATAATTGATTCACACTCACAGTTGTTAATTGACCCTTAGAAAGGAAATGTGTGCAAGAAAGCAATGAAACACTCGTTCTTTTTAGATCCCAAATCAAATGTGTAGGAAGACAATGGTTAATTTTTTATATGTGATTGAAGAAAAGATTCATTTTAAACCAATTGCAATGATGTGATCAAACAAGATTTGATTTTATGTCCCAAATTGAAATGTGTGACAAACAAGATTAATGAGATAAAGGATGAAACGAGTGCACCTGGTTATTTTCGCTTTCCAAATTATTGTTGTGATTGATCCCAATGTTTTTCCAGCTCCGTATGATTCACCTACAAGATCAAAAAATAATATTATAATGCAGCCAAAGAAAAAAAAAGCAAGCTCGTCAAAAAATTGCAATTTCAGATACATGTTTTTGACATAGCCGAATTAGATTTCATTATTTGATGATTTTAGTGATCTGAAAAATGAAAAATCAAAGAAGAGATCCATTCTAATTTTCTGAGAGCTTTCCAGAAATGTAAAGAAGTTAGAAAAATTCCCTGTTTTGCTCTTAGAAACGTGGATTTATGAAAACCATATAGAAAATGAAGATCATATTTTTCGCATTGTATTTGAATTCTAAATTAAATCGATAAAACATATACCCCAATTAGAATTTAAAGAAATTTCCAAAACTATAAAGAGTTCTAAAAAATTCGCTGATTTATGTCCAGAAGACCAATTTTATGAAAAAAACATAAAATTACAATAAATCCTACAAAAATGATGATAATCCCTCAATTTTTTTACTGTAGCCTCTTGAGATGATACAAAAGCGTGTGTAAAAATATTATAGAAAAATTCGCATCTGTGTAGAAGATATGAAGAAATTGGTAAAACTTGGGGTTTTTATCCAAAAACTGACAAATCTGCAAAACAAAGTCAATAAAACCTACAAAAACACCATTAAAATCCTTGTATGCACTACATAAACCCTTGTATGCACTAAAAAAACCCTCAGATGCACTAAAACAAGAATTTTTGTCAGAAAGCCAAATTTCAGAACTCGAAATTCTGTCAGAAAACCTACGAATAAATGTTAAAAATGGGGCAAAGCCCCACGGTGGGCGCCAAAATGTAGATAGGGAAATAATCACTAGTTTAAATGTGTTGAGAATAAAAAATAAACTAATTAAAACCTATCAAGCACCATGAAGCACAAACTATAATGAAAATAAAAATAAATAAAGGAAATGCAAACCAATTTTTAAACTAGAGTTGATTGACCTCCATGGCTCTTCTCCACCTGCACAAGGATGCAAGATTTCAAAGGTTGATTGTTGAAAGAATGTTGGTTGCTCAATTTTGCAGCATAACGACCTAATGAAGATGATAGATGGCGATGGATGGAAGATAGAAGAATGATTTTGACAGCATAAGGATGTCTGAAGAATGTCCGATTCAAATGGCTTGTGAAAGGTTTGATTTATAGATTTTCGATGTGAACAGAGATAAGATTTGATAAGATTGATAAGAATTTGATTTTTGACAAAAAAGGAAATAAAATGAGATGAGATAAGATTTCAAAAAGATAGAAAGATTTTGATTCTCTTTTAAAGGAAATAAATCCTAAAAAAGATGAGAAGGATAATTGATGAATTATCTAATTAAATAAATTAATTAGATGCACATGAGTTCAGTTTTGGAAAGAAAGCAAAAAGATCTTTTTAGGATTTTATTAATTAAATAAATTTTGGATTTATTTAATTAACGTTGAATTTATGATTTCATTAATTAAATAATATAAATTATTTAATTAACATTAGAGGAATGGATAAATGATGAATTAATTAAATAATATAAATTATTTAATTAACATTAGAGAAATGGATGGATGAATGAAAATGATTTAATTAATTAAATAATATAAATTATTTAATTAACATTAGAGGAATTGATGAATTATACATAGGAAGGGAATAAATGAAATTAGTCAAATAAATAAGATTTATTTAACTAATTAGATTATGGCATGGGTACCTAGGGCAAAACATGATACAAGATGCCTAAATGATGCAATGTTGTGACAAGGTATCGTAAGAGGACAATTTTTTGACGTCTGCAATAATAAAACATATCAATTTAACATTTCTGTGTTATTGTAGTAGACCCCCCCTTGTAGCAGCCTCCACATCATGAGTACATGACTAGGCATACATTAAGATCACGAGTAGAGGGCAAAGCAACTAAAGGGGGGACAGATGATTTAGAAAACGATACTCTTCTTTTTTAAGATGCAAAAAAGAAACAAAAACGAAGTGATTGTAATCATATTATGACAACCATATTTTTGATAATATGTTAATGAATGTTAAAAACTAATATTTTTGACAACCATATTTTGGATAATATGTAAAAACTAAAAAAATGAATGTTATATGTTAATGAATGAATGTAAATATGTTAATGAATGATTTTTATATGTTAATGAATAAATGTTATATGTTATTAATGGATGAATGAATGATTAATGTTATATGATCAAGTATGGGGAATCGAGAGTGATGTGAGGGGGGAGGGAAGGGCCAAATGAGCTTCCACCATCACGTGGTTGGCCCTGTTAAGTAGAGAATATTAAACTATTCTCGAAACAAAGAGAATCTCAATAAGGTAATGTACTTTTCAATATTTCATTATGCTGCACTTTTAAGCTTATGCGATTTTCATTAGTTCTCTTTGCTTCAATATGCTGCACTTATAACCATGTTAGGGAGGGAAGATGTTGGAACAAATAATTAAAAAAAAAAACATTGTAGGGTTTCGTTGCAATTTCGACGAACATAGCCCGATGAACAACAAAAATTTGCGATGAGGTTGTTGTACACACGACATAGTTTTTTTCGTAATGGCAACGACAATTTGCTCCACCTTGTCAAAAAATGTACGAAGGTTTGGTGTTTTTTTGACGATTTCAAATGGGCATTCTACAACATTTTTTGATTTTTTGCATCGATAGATGAACGAAGTTACGCTGATTTTGCGATGGATACCACCAACATTTTCCGTGGCACTGACCAACAATGTTGGGTCATGGTTTCAACGTATAAAAATTGGTCATTAAAGTGACAAAAATCTAGAGAGAAAATTTAAATCACTGTTGCGTCGATAAGTTGACAATATTTTTTTGATATGTCACCAAACATTCGTCAGAATTTGTAATCAAATATAGTAGTGAGAACATCAGGGAAGAAGTAGAAAAATAACCCTACGATGAAGGGAGGAATACAAATGAGAAAAAGGAGGAGAACACAAAACCTCCAATAGGGGAGCAAGATGAAAGCCCCAAGCATCATGAAGAACATGGGAAATAAGAAGAAGAAAAGGAGAAAACCTCTAAGGGAGAAGATAGCCCCAGGGAACATACAACCACCGAATCCTCGGGAAAAGAAACAATGTTCATCCGAGATTCTGACGAGGAAGAGGGAGAAAAGGCAGAGCAAAAGGCTCCCAAAAACAAAGAAATTGAAATTCAGCACACCCAAGAAGAAGAGGGTGATCATGAATCACCACAAGGGGAATTTCAGATGCTTGAGTGGCTCGAAAAGAAATTGGAAAAGAAAACCCCAACCCCAAGAGATCCAAAGGCAAGGTTGGAAGCCATTCTAGCCCGAGTACATATAAGCACCAAGAAGGAAAAGAAATCCAAGGTCAGATCTCATTTGATAATGGATACATCTGGATCTAGAACTGTACAAATTGCCACACAGGTGGTAGGAGAGGAAGGAATCAACTACAACATCTCTACCGTCAATCTGGGGACAACCACAAGAGAGTAGAAGATTGACCATCTTTGGGGATCTGTTGCCACGATTGTGCATCAAATGCACAAAGATAAGACCTCTAAGGAGGAGTTAAAAGCATAGGTGGTGGATCTGACTGCCTACATTTAGCAATGGTCATCGACTAAAGAACTTCCCACCTCATCATCAGTGCCACCACAACTTCTATCCAAGGACCACATTGATAAACTGGAAAAAAGAAAGAATTAGACAAAGGATACAGAGGACTGGTTCCAGCAAGTCCTCTACAATGGAAACATGAGCATTGGTCATGTTGTCAGGATATCAAACAAATTCTTGGAGGTGCAAAAATATCTTGAGGGCATAAGGAAGTTTTGTACTAACTTCCCAGAGTTATATAGGATTACGTATCCTAAAATTGAGGCAATCCTCAAGATGCCTAAAAGAACATGGGAAAAGGAGCTTGCTTTGGCAAAGGATGATCACTGGCTCATCGAAAACTGGAAATGTGGCCTTGATCACAAAAGGGAGGTCTTAGAGCGGGTGCTCCATGAAGTGGAGCAAGATATTGACTGGGCCAAGGAAATCAGAACGACCTGCGGGGAATATTTAAAATTGATGACAGATTTTGACATGCCCATCGTTGAGTTCAACCCAGAGAAGATAAAGCCATACTTCCATAAGAAGATGGAAAGTGGAACTACAACCATGCTCACAATAGACTTTATGGGTTTTTCTGCTTGGGCCTTCACCCAATCTGAGTAGGTAAAAGAGAATACACCCAAGTGTGACAAAGATTGGGATACACTCACCAACTGATCTAGGAAATTGAATTTCCAAGTGATCCAGTCAGACATAATGGAATGGAACAAGCTCCAAGCATTGACTGGAAATTTTGTGGAATACACCACAATCAAGAAAAGTGAAGGAAAACCTATTATTGATGATGAATTCCTCACCAAGTAGCTGCAACAAAGGAAATCTGCTAGAAGACAAAAGAGCAACGGTGCAGCCACATGAGGAAAAAATAGACTAAAAGACAAAATGTAATTTTAAATTGCAATATATTTGGGGGTAGGTGAAACCCTAATTTGTAGTGAATCTTGGCCATTCATTTTACTTTTTCGACACTATAAATAGGGGGTCTCCTCTCATTTTCAAGAGAGAGTTGAGTTGTTGTAAAGACATGTTGCTAGAATTTTAATAGAAATTCATTGATTTGGTGGATTCTTGAGTTCCAAATTTATGTTACATGATTCTTCTTCTCTTAGTTGGTGAATTTGAATAGATTAACTTTGTTGTTCTATGTATTTCAGCTTGCTTAGTAGTTAGTTAATGTTTT
>VDFB02358027.1:0-33582 GCA_007258455.2 Sequoia sempervirens
TCTCCCTCTCTCTCCCTCTCTTTCTCCCTCCATACCCCCTATCTATCTTTATATCTCAACCTCTCTCTCCCTTTATCTTCCCATATATCTCTATATCTATTTCTTTCTTTTCCCATGTATCTCTCTCTCTATCTCTCTATCTATCTACCCCTAGTCTATCTCCCTCTCCATCTCTATTTTTATTTCTCTACTTCTCTCTATTTTTCTATCTCTTTATCTCTCTCCCTCTCCCCCTCTCTATATCTCCTTATATCTATATCTTTACATTATGCTATCTCACCATATATCTCTCTCCATCTCTCCCTCTCCATTTATCCCTCTCTATCTCTCCCCCTCTATCTCCCTATCTCTCTCTATCTTTATTTTACCCTCTATCTCTATCTATTTGTCTCCCTCTTCCTCACTTGTTCTATATTAATCTCTACCTCTATCTATTTGTCTCACTCTCCCTTTCTTGCTCTATATTCCTTTCTCCCCCTCTATCTCTAGAAATGTCTCTCTCTCTACCCATCCATCTCTCTTCCTATCTCTCCCCCCTCCCTCTTCATAGACTTTCATTTTCTTCTTGATTTAGAGGTTTTCTTTCACTAATTTTTAGATACCTTTGTCACACAAACAATATCATATTCTAAATGGCCAACCAATTGAACTCATGTAATACACAAATTTGTGTAAAAAATAGGCTTAAATTTTCCCTAATTCACATTCCACACCTCTTTAGTGTACCCATTGCACACCAAGGTGCGATTGCTAGTTATTATTTATAAAGATAAGATATTAAAAAATGTTAAATTAATACACAAAAAAATGAGTTTCTAAAATTTAGAAAGTTAATTATGAAAAATCTTTCCTAAATTTACTATTGCATATAAAAATAAGCTTCTAAATTAATAATACTTAAAATTAAAAATTGAAAATCTTTAAGAAAGAAAAAATATTATTTGATGCAATGTTGTAATTTTTTTTTATAATAGGGGGATTGCAGGATCATGGGGTTCCAAAAAGTTGTGATATGACAAAAAAGAAAATTTTCATTTTCCCAAAAATGTGATATTCTACTTTGATTTTTTACTAGGGTCGAGTAAAAAGTATAATATATATTATATATTTTATTATTATAATATAATATAATTTTAATATATTATTATATTAATATAATTTATACAATATATATTATATTATATATAATATATGATATATACTATATTATATTACATAGTATATATATTATATTATATTATATTATATATTTAATATATAATATATATTATATGTATAATATACATTGTATATAATATACAATATATTATTAGTTGGAATTGACATTCTTTAAGAAAATCCATACAAAACAAAATGGATATCCGTTTATAGAAGTATAAAGAAAAAAAAGTCAAAAATTAATCATTTTTACCATTTTCATCCTTTATAGTGGCAAAAGGGCGAATGTGGAAAAAAAATATTTGATATAACTAATATTCATTTTTGAAATCACCAATTTAAACCAATTTACTTGCAAGGTGTGTGAATTTTCATTGTTTTTGATTAGAGATAAATAGGTTTTGAAGGGTACCTGAAACCTTGTACAAAAAGGAACAATAGAAAAAAAGATGAAACAATGAGTTTCCAACCCAACACACCAAAAACAAGTTGATTATCATAACATCAGTAGACCATCAATGAAAACAACAACAAACAACAAAAAATAGCAGAGCAAATTAAACATCATTAGAGAAGTTCTCTGAGCATCTTTGTCGCTTCCATATCCTTAGACACTAGCCTATCGTGCATCTCCATGATATCATCAACATCCTACCCAAGGACTATTTTGTACTTCTTGGTTTTACTCCAAGTACGCACACTCGGTCCAGCACCCAAATCCATGGTATGCATTTCCATGACAACACTCTCCCCCTATCCTTGCTCACATTCTCTTCAAACAATCCTCTACCTATCCGTTCTTTTGCCTACTGGTTGAGGAAGACCATACCTTTTTCCGATGCCTCCAACTTCAACTTGCTAATATTAATAATCATTTTCATGTCCTTATGGAGCTACCCATTATGATTTTCTAGCAACTCTAGCCTCAACCCATAATATTTCTTCAAGTTTGCTAGCTCATCCACCACACAACTGACATTGGAATTTAATGACTTAGACAACCCGAAGATGGAGTCCTCTTTAAGACTGTGTAGAGTGGAAATATTGCAATGGGAAATAGTGTCATGCTTATTGTGGAGGTCATGTACCTCTTGAACTATCCACATTAGTAAATTAAAAGAAATATCAACCCCTTCTTTCACCATACCAAATGCCTGCAAAAAATCCATAGCCCCCAAAAACAATCCCCTTGTTGTGAGTCAATTGGAGGATCCTCATCTTGAGACACATCAGGGATAAACTTGGCCTTGCCATTTTCCTTGGACGTCAACACCTAAGCAGAGTCATCCACATTGGCCACATAATTCACGTTACCAATAGGAGGGGACCCACCATCACCATCAAAAGTCGAGTTTGAGTTCCTCAAATTTCCCATCCCATCACCCTAGAAATCCTCCACCACCTATTGAAATTTATCCCCCACATCCCTAGAATAAACCTTGGCCTTATTACCACTACAAATCCCCTCCTTTGCACCCTCCACGAAAGCCTCCTCGAGTTTGCGTTTAACATGCGAGAGGGAATATTTGGCCTTGGAAGTTGAGGGTTTCTTCCCTCCAGATGAGGGTGTATAATCAAGGTAAATGGCATATCTATTAGACCAATCCTATGATTCCTATTCAATTTCCATTCCCTCACTCTCCAGAATCTCCTCAATCTGACATTTCCCACAACCTTTCCTGTTCTTTTATGAAACAGGGGATCGAGGAGCTTCAATAATGCAATTAGCTTTAATAAAATCTACAATGAGCAACATCAAATCCTCATGTAGAAAAGGGTTTCTAGGGTTCTTCCTAAAACTTTAGATTCCTTCCTCCAAAGATGTCAAAAGGTAAAATAGGAAGGACACAATCCTAGCATGTCGAAATGGATTCGACAACATGAAATGGTGACCATAGAATACCATGTATCTTCCATCGAGGGTAAAGTACCACACAAACACCACTACCACATCCTTCCATATAGGTTTAATCTTGGTCCTATCATACCCACCATAGTCCAATCTAACCATTTTAGCCTGTTCTCTATCTTAGAGAAAAAATTTCGTGGCTAACTATAAGAGTTTCTTATCCCTATAGAATTTCCTACCTTCCACCGACACACCCGTCACTTCCACAATGAAATCTTCATTGATTGTGGTATCCCTTCCAAACATGTTGAGCACCCACCCATACCAAGCATCAACAAACCCTTTGGAAACACTATCCTTAAAGCCATGAAACCTTTCCATGAAATGGGTCATGCCACCCCTCTGCAAAATAGCTCAAACGTCGACATTGGCTTTGATGTCTTCACAAGAAAGAGGTTTTTTTTCTACTCCTATCCCCACCCATCATCAAAATATTTGCACTTGCAAAGAGAAACCACACACAAAGATAGAAAAACAATGAGGTGAGAGGGAGATGAACACCAAAAAAACATGTGCATCTACCAGGGACAGTACTAAGAGAAATTATGAACAAGAGGCTCATACAACTCATATTTGAATGTCCACAAATTCTAATAAGCATCATCTACGCGAAGAGTCTAATCAACTAAAAAAATCCATAATTCCCACGCATTCCAAAAGTCAAGGAGGTGGCCAACACCAATGTGCTAAGATATTCCATTATGAATTAGAGTGCTTAATTCAATAGGAAGGATGTCATTCACTTCCCAAAACCTTTCCGACATCACCCCAAAGTTTTCCAACCAATCAGCCATTGAATTCACCTCTCTATAAGCATGAGAAATATAAATTTCATCAAATTCATGAATTAGAGCAAGGGCATCCAATATGAAATTTTGAATAGTCCAAGAGGGGGGGACCCTTTCCTTAGACAATTAACAATATTTAGGGAATCCCCTTTGATCTAGAGCTTAGAGATCCCCTTATCTCTGGCTAGCTTAATGCTATGATAGGCTATAGTAGCTTCAACAAAGTGATTTTTCTAGATTCCTAAAGGGAGTGCCACCATGAAAACTAACCTACCATTATGATCTCTCAACACTCCCCCACAACTAGCAGTACCCAGATTGCCTTTAGCTGAACCATCAAAGTTGATTTTGTGCCAACCAGGAGGAGGAGTAAACCAAAAAACCCCTTCCCTATCTTGATTAGCATTCTTAAAGGGTTTAGAAATATCACAAGAAAGTTTCCAATGGGTAGCCACCACAACATCATAATCTAAAACCCTCACTCTTCTTAGAATAGCAATTTTCTCAACCACTACCAAAAAGTCCTCCCCGATTGATGAAAAAAATTTGAAAAAAAGGGAGAGAGGAGAGAGGGAAGCATCCCTAAAAATTTTGTTGTTCCTCTCCTTCCATAAACCCCAGATAATATGAGGGAGCATAAGAGACCAAAGAAAAATCAAGGAGGGATTATAAGAAGGAGAATGCCATTGGAGCCAAAGCTCCCAAATCGAAGAAGGGAAAATCCAATCCACTCTCCCCAGGTTGAGAAAGAGATACTAGACTTCCTGAGCATATATACAACCAATAAACAGATGAGAAATATGCTCTACATGTCTCTTACATAGGTAGCATCTGTTGGGCATAGAGAACCCCCTTTTCCATAGATTGTTAATAGTTAAGATCTTGTCTTGCATTGTTAACCACAAAAAACATGTTGATTTTGGGAATCAGCTTCAAAGACCACACTAATCCCCACAACAGCCTAGGTCCCACAATATCATTATAAGAATTAAATGTAGAAACCACTAAAAACATCCCATTTGGGAGCCTTCTCCAAATCACCTTGTCCCTCTGGGGGGAAATAGGGATATGAACTTTAGACACCTCATTAAACAAATCCACTGTAACTTAGGAAACACCTCATGGATCCTCCTCCACTCCCTTTTTCACAATTTAGTCAACAACCTAAATCCAAAATTCTCTAATACACAAGTCCCTCTAAGGGTCTGCCTAAATAAAATATCGTAGTTGACCATGCTCGAACCACCAATCATCCTAGAAAAGAATATCTCTACCATTCCTCACTGACCATTAGATGCTAGTAGAAATAAAACCTCTTGATCTGATTAGCAAATTCCAGATGTAAGAACTCAAGGGAGGAGAGAAATCCTCACTCAAAAAATCCCAAAATTTATCCACCTAAGCAAGATATTTTGAAGCCAGGATCTCCAACGAATCCTTCTCACCACGAAGGAAATTCCAAAGCTGTTTGGCCATAAGAGCCAAATTGAAATATTTTATCCTATGTAGGCCCAAACCACCTTGGCATTTTGAATGACAGACCTCCTCCCATGAAACCAAACTTAATCTCTTCTTTTCCTCCACACCAAACCAAAGAAACCTTTTCTGGATACTCTCAATCTTCCAATTTTTTTGAGGCATTTGAAAGAGGCTGAGAGCATACATTGGGAGATTCTACAAAGTAGAATTGATGAGAACCAATTTACTATCCTGACTAAGCAAAGCACCTTTTCAACCTTCCAACTTAGCATTGAATTTATCAATCAATCCATTCCAAAAAGACTCATGAGCTGAATTAGCTCCAAGGGGAAAACCAAGGTAGGTTGAAGGGAGAGATCCCATCAAACATTGAATTTTATGAGCAATTCTATGCATTCTTCTATTTGGAGTGTTGAGAAGAATATCGTGCTCTTGGGGAGACTCACCAATTGCCCAAACACCACCTCATACTTCTAAAGAGTCAATTTAATAGTCCTAGCTTTTGCAATAAAAGCCTCACCCAAGATCAAAGTGTCATCAACAAACTATTGATACGAATAGGAGGAGGGGAAGAAGAGGGTCTCAGACCCTTCAGGGCTCCCAAAGAAAGCTTCAACTACAATGATCTACCCAAAGTTTCAGCCAAAATGATGAAGAGGAAGGGTGAAATCGGATCACCGTGCTATACCCCCTGGGAGGTCTTAAATAAATCTGAGGGAGAGCCATTCACTAGCCCAGAAAAGGAAACCATCGAAGTGAGGCTCTAAACCAACTAAACAAAGTGAATTTTCATTATTTTTCTTTAAAAAAAAATTATTTTAGAATTATTTTTTAACAATTTTAGTATAAAATAGGTTTTTGTATATACATTGTAGTTTGTAATTGAAAATTTGATAATTTTTTAATTTTCAACATCAATCAAGTGTTATAATGGCTGAAAATTTTAAATCCTCCTCTGCCAGCAAACCTTGCCTAGCGAAATCCTCTTGCACAACCAAACACTCCCCCGCAAAACCCTCCTTTAATCCATGATTTAATGAATGTAAATCTAATTGAATTGAGAAAAAAAATCTAGTTATACCATAGGTACCCTCAATTTTATGGAATGAAAACCACTTTAGAATCAATAATTTCTAATGTTTTTTATTAGAGGTAAATAGGTTTTGAAGGGCCCTCAAAACCCTTTACAAAAAATAATTTTCGAAGGAAAAGATAACTATATAACGTAAACAACAACCAAAACACAAGCCATCAGCATGACAATATCCAAAAAGGAAGGAAAAAAGCAATAAAACTACATATTCTTTAGGATACTTGTAGCTTCCATGTCACACGCCACAATCTTCTGATAGTCATCCATAACTTCAAACACTTCTTTAGTAGGGACCCCAACCTACCCTTTGGTTTTATTGTGCATTCTAGCTCTAGGCCCACCCACATTTACCTCAATAATCAAACCATTATGCACCCCAAAAACCTTGTCAACAAAAGCCTCCTCCTTCATATGCCTTTCACCAGCACCAGCTTCGTCACCAAGAGAAATCTCCTTTCGATGCTTAGCCATATGAATAGGAGTAGAAATGCCCATAGACTCAAAATTCATAGCAGATTTAGTCTCCTCCCCACCCTTTCAAAATTAGCACCAATCCTTTCCAACTGGTCTTCAAGGGTTAGGATTCTTTGTTTGAGCATTTGTTTCATCTTCAACATTTCGTCAACAACAATCTTCAAAGATTCAAATAGCTCATCAATTTGATTCTTAATAGATGAATCACCGACTTTGCTCACCGCACCCCTAACCCTGACATTTTTCATATTGAGCTCATGGAACACCCACTTAAGAAATTTAAACAAAGAGATGGTGCCCTCCTTGGCTAACCTCAAAACATCAGAAACATCCTACCGATTAAAATTAAAAACATCCTTAACCTTAGTATCATCCTCCTAAGAGGAGCTAACCTTTTCCTCACTAACACATACATTCTTACCTTTACCAACAACACCAGCCAACATTTGAATTTTGCAGATGGAGTCCAAAATTTCCTCAACAAAAAACCTCCTTTTATGCACCTTCAAGTCCACACCCGAAGAGTCTAAATCACCCTACTCACCATCCAACTTTAGGGGAGAAGTAACTTGCATCTCAACCAAATGGCTAGAAACCCTAGTAGCCATTTTCTTGTTACTGGCCTCCTTCAAACCTTGCTTTCTCTTGGTCTCGAAAACAAGGGACAACATAGACACATCTCCAGTAGTAACAATCCTCTCCTTTAGGATAGTGGAAGCACCAGGCTTAGTTGTAGTTGGCTTATCAACAACCTTTTCATCATTATAGGTTTCATACCTCATCTAGTTAGGATCCAAATCCATTTTTCATGACTTACCCTCATCAAGAGGTTACAAGACCACTTATATGGAAGCCTGAGAGTCTGGTACATAAACCATGCCCTCCTTCGAATTTGACATTTCCTCTAGGTTTTTTTTCTTATTCCCTTTCATAGTGACCGATTCATCTTCTGATACCATTTCATATTCCTTAGCCGGCCTCTATTGCTTACCCTTAGAGATAACAAGCAGATTAGAGACTTTAAAGGCTTTAGCATAGCCCAAAATTAGCAGAATGAGACCAACATACAACACTGGATTCTTGGGGTTCTTTTTGTGATCCTTCAAACCAAACTCCAGAGAATCCAAGAGGTAAAAAGGAAAATAATTTTTCTTACTATGATGTAAATGATTCAAGAGAACAAAATGATAGGAATTTATCATAGAGAAACAACCCTTAACAGTAATTTACCTCATTATTTTCTCTACAACATCCCCCCAATGAGCTTTGAGCGAATCACACTTGTACCCACCACTATTGACCGACTTCAGGTCTTGTTCTTTGGTCCCTTTGAAGAAAATTTTCATTGAGGCCTTAGATTCTTTCTTGTCCCTGTAAACCTTGTTGCCCTCCATAGAAAGCTTAGTGATATTAGCAATCAAATCCTCATTAATTTCAAATTCTATGGCTCCCAGTTTCAAAACCCTATTTTTCTAGCCTTTAGCAAACAAGGCTATAGCCTGCGGGTTGTTGCCATGCAACCTCTCCAGATAAGGCATAAGCCCTCCTTTTTCCAATATATCCCACACCTCCTTATTTTTCCTAATAGCATCATACGAAAAATGCTTGGCATGATTTCTATCACCTCCCATAGCCCTTGAATTAGCAAATAGAAGCTTGAGAACTTCACAAACAATGAGAAGAAACTTTGAGAAGATGAACCAAAAAATTCCCACAATCTAAGTGGCAACAATATCATGACAGGGAGAAATAATGATCCTAGAATGCCACCCCATACATAAATCAACCAAGGTACCATCAACACATTCAAAATCCAACTCACCTTCACTCCAAATGATTATATGCCATGTGACACAAATCCATAGCATAATGAGGCGAACATCCAAGCTAGTAGTTTTGAAAATCATGGTTTAAACATGCAATAGCCTCAATGGGGAGGGGGTTGTTAACATCCCACTCCGTATAATGCCTAACACCAAGATTAGCAAAAACATTAGGTAATCCATTCCCTTTGCTAGATACATGAGATATATAATACTCATCAAAGGAATTTAGGATTCTGATTACATCCATGATCAAGGACTCAATACTCCATGAATGGGAAGAAGACTACTTCAGATTGTTGATAATGTTGAGAGAGGCCCCCTCAAGGAAAAATTTCTTATAACCTCTTGATTGTTCCATCTTCAAGCCATGATAGGCTACAATCGCTTCTGCAAAGTGGTTTGTATAGGTTCCCAAAGGGAGTGTCACAGTGGAAATGAACCTACCATTAGAATTTATTAACACTCCCCCACAACCAACAAGTCTCAAATTAACTTTAATAGCTCCATCAAAGTTAACTTTCACCCATCCAGCAGGAGGAACTTTTCAAACATCATTTCTAGAGGCTTTCCCTTTAGAGAGGGGGAAGGAAATATGACAAGGCAACTTCCAATTATTTGCAATAGAAATTTCAACTAGGCTAAGCATTAACCTTAGACCATTCTGAAAGGAGACCCCATTGGAAAAATTCTCTTTGATAGCAACAAATATTTTATGGGCCATCGAGATGGCAGGGGTAGCCGCACTTCTAAAAATCATATCATTGTGCCCAAGCCAAATACCCCAAGCAATATGAGGTAGAGTAAGAGCCCAAAGAAAAAGAAAAGCAAGATTGGAAGAAGGTCCCACCCATTGAGACCACATTTCCCCAATCGAGGAAGGGAACACCAAACAAATATTCCAAAGACAAAAAACATGGGCCCACACATCTCTAACAAATTTGCAACCAATCAGAAGGTGAAAGAAGTTCTCATCATCCTCTTCACAAAGATAGCATCTGTTAGGCATCACAAAATGTTATGTGACTTTTTTCCCAAGAGTAAATAAATCTATTAAATAACCCTTTAGAATTAAAAAGGGGGAGAAAAATATAGGATATTATAATCCTTTGGTAAAAAGAGAGATTAAAGAATATGAATATACATTCTTTAAAAGGGGAAGCCTAATTATTTATTTAAATAATTGTTAAAAAGGAAACCTTTGTGAAAGGGTGTGATGAATTTGGAAACCACCCCTTAAAAGATATATAAATCATTCATGTGAAACTTGGAAGAGGACAGGAAATAAAAAAAAGGAAAATAAAAGTGGAGCACATTGCGGGAATAGGGTTTCAAGGTTAGCAGGCTGTGAGTAGGACGGAGAAGGGGCACTCCTACAGTGGGTGTCCAACCTGGGGTACAAGTGTGTGCACTCAGGATGGTCCTAGCCAGGGCATGGTTTTGTGGCATGAGTGTTGAGCATTGTTCCAGTGGAACCAGCACTCGTATAGAGCAGCAAAGTCTGCTTTCCTCCCAGACTACTCACAGACAGAAGAGCTGAACCAAGGACCATTCCAGTAATAGTTGGGATTTCTTTTGCACATTTCCACAAATAAGTATTAAAGCTTAATAAATTATTTGAGCAATAAAGTGTTTAAATCTTTTAAGTTTATTAAATTAATAATTTATTTACGGCATGCTTGAATGTACTGAGCAAAATGGTTAATTAATTTATTATATTCCATTTAGTTGTAAATTTTTAAATACTATATTATTTTCTTAGCATAAAAAGTTTTTTTAAAGTAAATCATGAAATCATTTTAATTACTGCATTTTAAATTTGAGAATTAGTTGCATTTCATTTGGTATCAGAGCCTTTGATCCTTACTCACTGCACATTGCACATTAGAAATTAAACCCTAAAGAAAATAAAAAATAATAACATTCATTTATGGTGAGTTTAGAATAACTAAAAATTAATCCCTCCGTAAATTTATTGATATAGTTATTATTTTGGTAAACCAAAAAAAAAACAGTCTATTGCTATGTTTGAAATTAAACTGTGGGAGCTTATAACAAATATCACTTAGATAATATTTGAAATAATAAATTTAGGTAAATCAAATTTTAATGATAGACATACATAGTTTTTATTTTTTTACCATTGTAAGGTGCTTAGTAAAAATAAAATAAAATAAAATTAATGTTTTACTTAAACAAATAAAACTTTTACCCCTAATTGTAAATCAATTTACAAGAGAAGTAACTTAAAATTACTACCGAAGAAAATATTTAGAATTACTAATGGAGAAATAATTACAGAAGAAATAGTTTAAATTATTAGAAAAGAAATAAATTACCGAAAAATAGTTTAAATTATTAGGTAAGAAATAATTTCATCATACCAAGAAATAGATTTTTACGAGAATGGATTTTTGAATTCTTTTATAGAGTGATTAAATTTAATTGCAAGCTACCCAGGCTTGAAACTTTACAATGCCTTTTGATCTTAGTTAAAAAAAATTGAAACTCTAGAATAAGAAAGTTGAATCTGCCTAAATGAATCCTTTTGATTTTCTGGACTGCGAACTAAATCAACAAAAATCCTTTTATAAAATTTGAACTTCATGCCAGCCCTTCTAAAATATTGAAATTACATAAACGATTTTTCTGATTTGCTAGATCACATGGCTATCTCTGCGGTCCAAATTCCTTTAGCTAGATCCTTGGCCTGGCAATAACAATGTATAAATTGCTAGACAAAAGCAATTGATAAATTGTATAAATTTTGCCAATGTATAAATTGCCAGACAAAAGCAACTGATAAATTGTATAAATTTTGCCAATGTATAAATTGCCAGACAAAAGCAACTAATAAATTGTATAAATTAAAGATTTTAGTATATCTGATTAAAGGTTGTGTAAAATTCCTAAACATGAAAGGTGCACATTCAATCGAGAGTGAGCTGAAATTATATACACCTGCACATTCCTCAGTACTTTCACTTGAAAAATTAATTCCTTCTTAAAATTTCATTAGAATGCACTGAAGTATGAGATTGTGTTGGAATTTTTTTTTTGCATCTAAGAAGAAATAAATTTTAACAGAATGTGATTGTGTATAGAACATCTTTTGGCTCCTGCCTACGAGAGAGTAGATAAGAACAAAATTGTTGAAGTCAATAGCATTATCTTAAGAATAATGTTGTTTTGGGTGATAACTTAACATGTTTCCAATGTGAAAGTGCCAATTGATATTGATCAATTTTACTATTATCATAAGTCTTGCAATAATCAAACATCAAGGTATATGTATCAGAAGTCACTCACCAATAGATCATAGGCACTTAGTGCAACTTTAGTTTATATGGCTTGCAGCGATGAAGTATCATGCACTGATTTAAAGTTAATAAAGTTTTAATAATCAAGCATGCATTACTTATTCATATTGAATATGATACTCTCAGTCCAAAAAGTAATCAAGTTTCATGATAGTTATATAACACATTCTAGAATGGATATTACGTAATATACGTAGTGAACCCTTGGGTAATATGTCATCTTATAAATGGACTCAATTAGATATTTATATCTAGAAATTCTTGACTAATAATTCAACCTTGTGACATAGATGTAAGATTGTAGTGAATTATTACCCATACTTAGTGGGTGCTTAATGTTGTGATCTATCATGTGTTTGAGTTTGTGAATTTAAATAGATCAAGCATAGCATTTTAAGAAAAAACTCTTTCAATATCTAACTTAGTTTTAAATGTTGGGGATTCAATAATATTAATATCATGTCTCATATTTAAAACATAGAAGCTATTGAAATAGTTGTAAAATCCTACTTTAGTGATTTCCCCTTATTTGCAAAACCTCTTCATAAGATAATGAATGCAATAGTTCACTTTAAAATTAATTATGGGACTGATAGTTAAGCCCAACTCTTTCCTTTAAAGAGGTTTTTGGTGATCTACCCCCTATTTTTCTCATTATACAAATATGTGTATACACATTATCACTAGAAAGTAAGATTTTCCTACATAATGTCTCATGAAAAACAAGTCTTCAAATTTATATGATCCAATTGACAAGTCGTATCTTAATACACTATTGCCCATTTAATATAGCCTTGAATGAGAATCATCTCATGGACCATGGGCTTTGATGTGTCAAAAATAATAAGGGAATGGCTACCTATAGACATCAAGTGCATTTTAGTTTTATTCTAGATGGGTGTACACTAGTTACATTAAATGAAGGATTAGTTCTAGTGTTTATCTATGAAGTTTCCTATGTATATTAATAATTTACTATTGATATTCCAAGAAATATTACCATGTATTATTCTATTGTACTTTGATATTGGACTTGATCAACCCAATAACTTTGTACATGTGTCTTATAGACTATTGTATTTATTTTCATTCAATTATACTTGGAAAGAAGATACTCATGTAGTTCGGAATGCATGATTATCATCTTAGAATGTATTTTGAGTGTATTAATTTTATAGTTCAAGGATGAGCGACTACATAGTATGGGATATGTATGTCGTTTGAATAGGTATATGTTATGTCGACACATGATAATAATTTTGTACACTTAATGTTGAAGTTACAGGTAAGTGGTTAAAATATCTATATTAAAGAAAATTGATAAGGTTGAAATATGTGTGAGTAAACACATAAAATATCATTAGTTTCTTTCATTATAAATTCCTAATATGTGTGTATATATATAGCTCTTGTCATTGCAAAAAATGTTTTTCTTGTAATAATTGTTAACTTAAAGTACAATTGGAATAGGGAGATATCTATGAACTAAGAGAAGAAAAGGATATAGATGAAGTAAATATATTATTATGAAGAATGGTTATGCTCAATATCATTTTCTTCAATTATTGATTATGTGTTTTCTGAGTTGTGATGTAGATTTATCTCATGCTACTAAGGACAATAGCTAATTTACAAGGGGATAATTGTTATGTGACTTGTTTCCCAAGAGTAAATAAATCTATTAAATAACCCTTTAGAATTAAAAAGGGGGAGAAAAATAAAGGATATTATAATCCTTTGGTAAAAAGAGAGATTAAAGAATATGAATAAACATTCTTTAAAAGGGGAAGCCTAATTATTTATTTAAATAATTGTTAAAAAGGAAACCTTTGTGAAAGGGTGTGATGAATTTGGAAACCACCCCTTAAAAGATATATAAATCATTCATGTGAAACTTGGAAGAGGACAGGAAATGAAAAAAAGGAAAATAAAAGTGGAGCACATTGCCGGAATAGGGTTTCAAGGTTAGCAGGCTGTGAGTAGGACAGAGAAGGGGCACTCCTGCAGTGGGTGTCCAACCTGGGGTACAAGTGCATGCACTCAGGACGGTCCTGGCCAGGGCATGGTTTTGTGGCACAAGTGTTGAGCATTGTTCCGGTGGAACCAGCACTCGTGTAGAGCAGCAAAGTCTGCTTTCCTCCCAGACTACTCATAGACGGAAGAGGCTGAACCAAGGACCATTCCAGCAATAGTTGGGATTTCTTTTGCACATTTCCACAGATAAGTATTAAAGCTTAACAAATTATTTGAGCAATAAAGTGTTTAAGTCTTTTAAGTTTATTAAATTAATAATTTATTTACGGCATGCTTGAATGTACTGAGCAGAATGGTTAATTAATTTATTATATTCCATTTAGTTGTAAATTTTTAAATACTATATTATTTTCTTAGCATAAAAAGTTTTTTTAAAGTAAATCATGAAATCATTTTAATTATTGCATTTTAAATTTGAGAATTAGTTGCATTTCACAAAACCTCTCTTAACAAAATTATCAGTAGTTAAGACCTTATTCTGGAAAAAAAGCCAAAAAAAAATTAACCTTGGGAATTAATTTAGAGGACCATAGGGATTCCCAAAAAGGAGTAGGGACAACAAAAGAAACTTGCAGATGAAAGGCCGAAGAGATAAAAAATTTACCATTAGAAGAGGGACTCGACACAAAATTATCAACAAGAGCATAAAAAGGAATACGAACCGAAGACAAAGCATTGAAGAGATCAACCAACCCTAGTTCCACCTCATGCAACCTTTTCCAATGTCCTTCTTCGATATAATCAGCAACAAATTTTCCAACCCTTTACACAAAAATTTCCATAAAAGGATGAGCCCATGGTTTGTCTTTGAGAGGCCTATTACCAAACCAACAATCATTCTAGAACCAAATTATCCTTCCATTTCCTAGCTGCCAACAAAGACCCTTAGAAACAATCTTACGAGCCTTGAACATAGAATTCTAGAGAGCTAACCTAGATGGAGGTGAGAATTTAGAAGACAAGAGATCCCTTATACGATCAACCCCATGAAGATATTTTCTAACAACTATTTTGGCCCATTCACTCTTAGCCAAGATAAGGTTCCACTGTTGTTTACCAAGAAGGGATAGATTAAATTCTTTGATTTTATGGATTCCAAGGGCCCCAACTTTTTGGGCCTACAGACATCATCCCAAGAAAACAAGTGGATTCTTTTCTTATCCTCAACCTCAAACCAGAGGAATTTTTTCTAAATTCCCTCC
This sequence comes from Sequoia sempervirens, assembly GCA_007258455.2. Classification (NCBI taxonomy): domain Eukaryota; kingdom Viridiplantae; phylum Streptophyta; class Pinopsida; order Cupressales; family Cupressaceae; genus Sequoia; species Sequoia sempervirens. Next base: position 15,281 of record VDFB02358027.1, read on the forward strand.
AACTTATCCATAATTTTACTTGGAATATAAACAAGAAGATTTTGAAAAGTTGACTTGATCAGATGCACTTTCCTAGCTTGAATTAACAGAGCACCCTTCCAACCAGCCATTTTGAAGTTGAACTTATCAATCAACCCCTACTAAAAAGACATAGGGATCACATTGGAGCATAGGGGGAGACCCAGATAAGACGCGGGAAGCTCACCAATCTGACACTGCAAGTTTCTAGCAATTTTAATCTACCTATAGTTAGGAGTGTTAAAGAAGAAAATAACACTCTTGGGTAAGCTAACCTTCTTCCCCGAAGCAGCCTCGTATCTTTGAAAAATAAGTTTAATAGCTTTAGCTTCCTTAATAGACAACTCCCCAAGCATTAGATAGTCATCAACAAACTATTGATGGGAACAAGCAAGATTATTGGAGGAAGGATTCAACCTAGTCATTAAGATTGAATTAATAAATCTCTAGGTGAGGCGACCCAGTGATTCCACCATGATAATACAAATAATAGGAGATATAGGATCTCCTTGTCTCAGCCCCTTGAACAATCAAAGATAGGCAACAGAGAGCCATTGGCAAGGACATAGAACCTCAAGGTGGAGATAAGTTGGTTGATAAGAGCGACCATTTTCTCCCCAAAACCAAAAGCTTTAAAGATATTAGAAAGAAATCCACAATCAACTCTATCATAAGCTTTGAGAAAATCAAGCTTCAGGACAAAACCAACATGCTTATTAACAGTTAAGGAGTGAATATTCTCATGGACAATAAGGATAGAATCCAAAATTTTCCTTCCTACTATAAATCCATTTTGTTGAGGATAAATGATAAGAGGAATAACCTTTTGCAATCTTACTGCCAACACCTTGGAAAAGATCTTGTAAATAAAATTACGTAGGCTAATAGGGCGAAATTCATCAAAGGAGGTAGCACCTGGTTTCTTAGGCACAAGAACAATAAAAGAGGAATTTAGTTCCTTCAATAGATTGACACTACCAAAAAATTCCTTAGTACCTTCCACACCATCCTTAGGTATAATATCCCAAAAAAACTAAAAAAAGAACATCGGAAAACCATCTGGCCCTAGCACCTTATTACCCTCAAAAGAAAAGACAACACTTCTAATCTCATCTGCCAATGGAATAGACACCAACTGCCTATTGATGTCCTCAGAGATGACATGAGGGATGTCCCTAAGAAGATCCTCCTGAATATCAAGATCCAGCTCCCCTTCCACCGAAAGTATGTTAGCAAAGTAAGAAGAAGCCACTTGCTGAAAATCAACATCCTTCCCCAACACTCGATTCTTATAATTGATAGCATTAATATGATTAGAAGCCCTATGTTTCAAAGTAGAGAGGTGAAAAAACCTTGTATTTTTGTCCCCACTTTTTAACCACATAATACGAGATCCCTGCTTCCAAAATTTCTCCTCCTTTGCAACAATATTATGAAATTTGGAAAGAAAATTCTCCTTCAAGGCTAAAGCTTGATCATACCCTATCACTTGGATAGATTGTTGCACATCAAGAAGCTCCCAATTCACCTCCTCTTTTTCCAAAAAAATGTGACCAAAAGAAGTCCTATTCCATTTCCTATCACTATTCTTCACATTAGCAAGCTTCTTGGCCACTCTATACATATCCGACCCATTCATCTGAATGTTCCACCAACCCTAAATCAGAATTTTGAGGTCAGGATGATAGATCCACATTTTCTCAAATATGATTTTTTCTTTCTTTCTTTTGGCCCAACAGATCCATCGATAAAGACAAAGGAAAGTGATCCGACCTCAGCCCGGTCAAAGCCACGAGTGAACAAGAATAAGATATAAGCCAATCAGTTGTGATAAGGGCATGATCAAACTTAACTTGAATAAGAGCATCACCCACACGTTGATTAGACTAGGTGAAAGAGGCCCCTTTAAGATCCAAATCCAGGAGATCATTATCATTGATGTGGTTCATGAGATCATATCTACTATCATCTATAATCTGTGAACCACCCAACTTATCAATATCATGTAGGGGAATATTAAAATCCCCCAGAACCAACTAGTTAACAATGGGGTGCGACAATTTGAAGGAGCCAATATTTTCCCAAAAAAAATTCTAACACTCTTACAATTAGGAGCATATATATTCGAAAGGGACCGAAAGAACTTATCCCACATATTAATAAACAAAGTGACCACATGGTTACAATCATGGAACACTTAAATCCCCTAAACCAACTTAAGATTCCAAAAATTAACTATCCCTCTTGAGGCACCAGCTGCATCAAAGCAATGCATACCACAATCCTTAAAAATCTTATGCTTAAGTCTAGATAATTATCCATCCCCATTTTAGTTTTTTGAATTGAGACAATATCATGTCCATGATTTCTTACCAAATTAGCAAGAAGATCATGATTATGAGGGTGATTTAACCCTCTCATATTCTAGGAAATGATCTTCATGAGAGCTTATGGGAGGTGCTCTTGTAGCACATCTCCAATAACATTGTCTGAGTTCCATCAACAATGTCCATTCGGCTCTCCTTATCCCTGGCTACATTTGAAGGAGGTCAACCTCTGCCTCTTAGATCTGACCCATAGTCTGACCTTTTCCTATTTCTAGTGACCATTCTGAAAGATGGAGAGTTCTTCTTTCTATCCCACCTCTCATTAGAATGAAAGGAGGGTTATTATGATCATCCAATTCCCCATTATCCTTTGTTTTAGATAAAACCTCCAATCCTTCATCCTTCAAACATTCCTCCTATGGCAGTTTAACAACCCCACTACCAGGAATCCTTGATGTAGGTGAGCCCAGACCCTCATCCACATAAACCTTGTCTTCTGCCCAAGCCTTAGACCTAGTCTCTTTAAAAGGACTCTACAGTATTAAGAATAGTGAGAGGAATAATTGCCTCACCTCCCTACTCCAATTCCACATTATACATTTCCATATCAACCTATCCCTTAGGAATCCCAAGATTCTCATCAGCAACCATATCCATTTCCACTGGTTTCTTAGACACCAAGACCACCAGTAGGGTCAAACCCCCCTTTTTCCATAAACTCTGAAGAGGGCACTTTAGGAGTCTTCTCCTTTTCTTTCCACTATTTAGTCACTTGCTTTGGTATTTTAAGAGGACATTTCTTTGCCTAGTGGCTAGCTTTCTTATAATGGAAGGGATAAACTCAAATTCCACTGCTTTCTCCCATACCCCAAAGTTGGAGTTGATCTTCACCAAAGAGGGTAGGTTAGCCAATTGTTCCACATTCACACATAATCCAACATAAACAAGACGCTTCCTAGACACAATCATTTGATCAATTGATAATAAACTCCCAAAAGTACATGATATCCTTGTGAACACTTCCTCATACCAAAATTGAAGAGGGAGGCCTGGAAGTTGTACCAAAACTGGTGCAGCCAAAAAGGAGCACAAGTTAGGATTGAATCCAAGTTCCCACCTTTTCAACATCAAAGAGGAATTCCCTATGAACCAGGGGCCACCTATAAGAGCTTCCAGTAAATCATCTTCACGGTTGAACGTGAAGGTGAAGAAACCTTTGGCCATTGCAGCCACATCAACCTATCCCTTAGGTCTTGAACGGTTTAGGGAAAACTTATGAACTAGCTCAATGTGAGGCCATGGTCCAACAAATTTTCCCAGCAAATACATATCCATATTTGAAACACTTTTCTCAACAATATAATTTGGGACCGAAATAGAGTATTCACTAGTCTTAGCATTCACAACAAAATCCACAGGAGGAGAGGAGCTTTTACCTTTGGGATTCACACCAAATATATTTGACCATCTAAGAGATGAGTTTGAGAAGAAAACATTCCTAGTCTTATCAGGCCCAACTCCCAAACCTTTAGACATCACATCCTGTTTGTCATAAGACAGGTCAGGCCCAAAGTTTTTAGCACTACGATTCCCCTTTTTAGAGAAGGATGTCAAAGAAAGTGAACAAGCAACCTTCAGAGCACCTTTCCCACCAAAATATTCACTTTCCACAATAGGGAACCCACACCACTTATCTACAACCAAGGACCCAACTGACATCACCTTCCCATCAATGAGTTTTTCGCTATTAATGCTTGTAGCACCCCCAAGATTTCCCACCTTTTTGAAGTTTAGAAATGCACCACCACCATCGCCACCACCCAAGGAGAGCTCCATTTTAGAGCAACAATAATTTCTAATGTTGAAACATGAGCTTCCATTCAACCAGACAACAATAGAGACAAGGTCAAACCTAAAAAAATGACTAACAACCCAACTAGCTACCACTAAAGGGGAAAAATAGTGTAACTAAATAAACTAAGTATTCCCTAATGTGATAAAGCAAAAATGAAAGAGTAAAGGTGGAAAGAAGGATCTCACAAAGAAACTCGTTCACCAACTAGCTCCTCGAAATAATGTTCACCTACACACACAAAGGAGAGGAAAATGTTGGGTGGCTATCTAGGGGCTTGCCTCAGTCAGACCCCCATTTAGGTTATTTCACCTCCATGTACAACCAAGAAAGAGAGATAAAGAAAGAAATGTAATAAAGAGCAAAAAAGCACTACAAAATAGTAAGTATGCTAACTTAACCAAGTTATAGGAAAGGGAAGCTTACCACCTCCTCCAAGAGCACTCAAGGCTGCTTGGGGGAGAAAATGAGAGTCGAGCCTCTTCTGCAATGGTGTTTGTCCCCAACTTGCTCTACCAAAGTGATGGAGTGATGGATTTGCTGCAATGGAGTGCAAGAATGCTACTTGAAAGCTTAAGAGTGAGCTTGTGAATAAATACTTAGAGTATCAGAGGAAGTTAGAATGCATGTTGAAGGAATGAATTTGAAGGAGGGAATGAAAGAAATGGCCATATTCGGGTCAGTCAACCAAAGGGGGCGTTACAATTTAACTCCCAATGAGAAGTGTAACACCTCTATAGGTTTAGCTGTAAGAATCTACCAGGGATGTAAGTACGCCACGTGAACATCTACGGGCAGTGCGAGAGTCCCCAATAGAAATTCCTCCACTGATGCTCAAAACAGGTGCCAAGTGTGATGAAAGCACTGGGCTTAGTTGGAATTAAGCCTCTGAACTTGGTTTTCTAAGGTGGATAAAGGAAAAAAGGGGATTTGCAAGTGGGGTGCAAATTTACTCCTATACATTTTTCCCCCTCTTTAGTTAGCATAAATAATGATGAGTGCTTAGTAAAGTAGATCAAGAAAGAGGTAAGGTTTAGAAATGTATACCTAAACCATCAAGGAAGTGGACCATAATCTGGTGAACTTGAAGGTGCAAGGAAAGCAAAGGACTCCATAGTTGCTCGAAACTATGAAGTTGGAAAAATAAAGTGTCTTACAAGCTCGTAGACCTACAAGGAGGTGACCCCTAAGATCTCTCACATGTAGGAAGCCCCATGAAGTAAGTGAATTATAGGCCTATAGACCTACAAGGAAGGTATCCCCAAAAATATAGCATGGAGGAAACCCAAAGGAAACAAACTCCACAGAGTCAAGAAGTGGCCACGTAGGCAAGTAAGTAGACATTCATGTAGACCGTTGATGATTTGGAAGTCTTTCAAAGGGGTCCCTTAGGAACCCTTCAAAAGGAGAGGGGGTCCACTCAAGGGACGTGTTGTTTGAAAAGCGGGATCTAGTTAGGTTGCCCCCAAGCTAGATGCAAAGAAAAATGAAATAGGTCTAGTCAGGCTACCCCCAAGCTAGACGTGAAAGAATCCATTTAAGGTAAGAACTTTCAAAATGGGGATCCCTCGAGAAATCATTGTGAAGAGAAGGGGGGTCTACTCAAGGGACACCCAGTTCAAAAGTAGACGTTCCTTCTCAGAGCAATCTGTCATCAAGGGACATTTTAGGTTGGTGATTTGGTCCTAAAGGAAAACCCACAAAATCAACAAGATAGAGAAAAGAAAGGGAAGTTTGAACCTAACTAGCTAGGTCCCTTTATTGTCATATCAATCTATGGATCTGGAGCCTATCGACTATCTACAACTAAAGGGGATTTGTTCGATGAGCCTATCAACATTATCCATCTCAAGAAATTATATACCTAAATCATCTAGTGCATGGTTGAAATAGTCGCCTTGATGAAAACCTAGGAAACATGCATCTTAGTGACAGAAAAATATTAAAAAAAATTAGAAAAAGAGAAAAAACAAAAAAATACAAAAAAATCATAAAATCTGAAAAAGTGCAATAAAAACACGTAGTGAAAACCTAGAAACAAGCACTACTTGTGATTTAAACTAGTTTTTTTGTCTATTAGATGCATATCTTGATTGTTCACTTTTGCCATCATTTCTGCCTATCATTGAAGGGGAAACATCATGTACATATCCTAGCAAAATGGTCATGTCTCACCCTAGCTTGGGGGAAAAATCCTGAACTCACTAGGGGCAATAAACTTGAGCTTAACCAAATAGACAAATAGCAGTATGACAATGCAACAAACACAATGATCATTGGGAAACTCAACATTGAGCATACATCAAACATTAGAACATTTCAAGAAATCAACCATCCACATCAAAATAGATAAAATCAAATAAATTTAAACAACTGTAGATGTATGGTACTCTTTTGAATAATAATTATATTGCTTTCAATTGGAATGTTCAAATGTTGTACTTTGATTTTTTTATCATTTCTTTGTAGAAACTCAATGATGTATTGAACTAGAGAAGCTAGTAAGGAGAATGGTATTTTATTTTTCTACTGTTTGTGAATTAATCATTATTATTGTGTGAATTGTCACGAGACGTGCTCTACAAAGTATCATTGATGACATTCTAAATTCACATAGTAAAATGATTGATTCTTGTTTGTTTACACAAGAAATGCTCAGGTCATCTTGGTTTAATTATACCTAGATGCTTGTGTTAACTTGCAATATCAAAAATCATGAAAGTAGTACTCAGGTCATCATGGTCTAACTCATACCATGGATGCTTGTACTCAATTTCAACATTTTAAAATCTCAATGATGACAAAAAGAATGATAAATAGACTGTTAAGGTGAAAATGCTTGCATATAGGTTTTTATGGTAAAATTAGATTGCATTCATGTTAGTTTTGCATCTGCAGAGTATTTTGTTACAAAAACTAGTGAAGATTCAAAAACGATGTTATCTTTTCTCATTAATGAATTGAGTATACTTGAAATTAACAAAAAAATCATCATTATCATTTAATTGCATAATCATTTCCATTATATACATTAGAATGCATTATTATATCATTTAAATCATTCATACATTCCATCATATATCATATTTTTCATTTATGCATCAAATCATCACATCATCTAAATTGCATAAGAAAAATATAAAATAAAATCATCTACATAATTGCATTTTCATTTACATTATCATATAATACATCAAACTTTAGAGGTATCATTATATTGATTATTCATTCATCCATTCATTGCATCATATATTTGCATTTGAACTATCAAAAATATAGTGCATTATATTCCATTTACAACATTATGTCATATATCATAGAAACATCATATCCAAAATCATACATATAGATGCATTTTCATATCATTTAGGTAAATAAATTATTACATGACTATCATCATGAATCCATACATCATCATTATAAGCATAATCACATGTAACATCATAAATAAAACATCATAAATCATAAGCATGTCATTATGATCATAAATTGCATCCATATCATCATCATATAAATCATCACATGGCATATAGAACAGGAAATTAAATGCATCCATCATTAAACCATATAGAACACATATAGATCGATCAATCCACCGCATATCATATAAATCTCAAAAAATCATAAATGTCAAGTATACAATGATGTCTAAAATAAAAAGAGATACAACATCAAAAATGGCTGTGAATCAAAAAATCAAACTACACATCATGTCTCAAATATATCATGGAATCCAATCATGGAGCTATGTGGTGCTAGCTCCAGATGGTGCAGGCATCTCTGGACTAGTGCCTCCCCCACCAAACATACCAGGATCTCTCGGAACTCTCTGAAGAGGTTGTGTCACACCTGCACTAACTGTCCTGGAATGAGTCCTTCTTGATTGAGACTGAGCATAACTGACTCTATGCTCAAAGGGAACTACATTATGGTATCGTCCCCTGTAATACTTGGCCTCTCTACTCACACAGAGAACCTCTCTCATATAATCGGCCATAGAGGTACCATTGGCTACTCTTTGTAGTCTCTCAATTGTTAATTGTACCTACTTTGTAGCTTGTCTGATTACATCTCTCTCAGTTGTCAAAGAGGCTATATGTGCCTAGGCGGCAACTAACCATGCCTGTATGTATGAAAGATTCTAGGCATAAGCCTATGCCTAAGACTACATCTGTGTCTGCATCTGCACTAATAACCCTCAAGCTTGAATCAACTAACCCTGTAATGTATGTACCTACAACTATAAACTCATAATTTGAGTTTGTTGATGCTAGGAAGGTACCCCAATATGCACATGCTACTCTATAGGAGCTATCAGTGATCACCTCTTACGAGGCACCATGAAGTTTTTAACACCCAATGCTAGATCTGCTCCACCTGATCCATCCACTCCACCTAATCCACCTACTCCACCTGATCCACTTGCTTCGCCTGATCCACCTCCACCACCACCTCATCCATCACCATCTCCACCACCATCTCCACCACCATCTCCACCACCATCTCCACCCTCGTCTCCACCATCTCCATCTCCCTCCTTGTCACTACTACTATCCTCCTCACCACTGCTCTCCACATCCTCCTCCTCCTCACCACCCTCCTCTCTCCTCTATCAATGACAATGTGCAATAGAAACCTCCTCCACACCAAGCAGTGGCACTGGCTCATTGGGAATGGAGATCCATGGAAAAGGATGTAGGGCTAGGTACTCTACATAATCTGCTACGATAGGTTCCTCAATAATCTCAAGATGAATCTCCCACACCAAAGGCTATAGACCCAAGTACTCCTCAACTATAGTATCATATGATAGGCCAAGTCCCCAATCAGTGGAATCTATCTGATGCCAAGCGTTGTAGACACCTAAAAATGACCTAGGCCTCCAAGCTTCATTTTTACCACTTTCGTCCTATCATAATTATGATATTTAATTATGTCCTTGGTCCACATTCGACTATTGATTAAATAATTCATAATTATTTAATTAATCCATGTCCTTTTATTCTTCATGATTATTAAATAAATGAATTTCATTTATTTATTTAATATGTCATTAATCCTCTTAATTAAATGAATTGATTAATTTATTTATTTAATTAATCTTATCTGCTAAATTAGATAATTATCTCTAATTATTTAATTATCAAAATTAATATTCCTCTCATTTTAAATAAATGAAATTATTTAAAATGTCATCACATTCTTAACTGCCAATCCATTTTGGTAAATAATCTGAAAATTGATTATTTATTATTTCACAAAATCCATATTTTGAATTAATTTAATTCAAAATGGTAACTTTCCTCCAAAAATCAAGTAATCGGGAAAACTCTTGATTTTTCCAAATCTGATCTTCAGTTCAGTCTTTATCTTCTTCATTTTCAAAAATCTTTATTTTTGAATTAATTTCCTCATTTATTCTCCACCGCCGATTCGATTCTCTCAGATGGAATCTCGACCACTCACTTAAGGATTTTTCCCTAACCCTGATTAGGGATTATCGAATTTAATCTAGACCTGTGATTTTATGTCTCGGCTGAAGGTCAATCTCATCCATCCATTCAAAATGCCATTTTCCTCTCATTTTTCAATTACACATAGATTTGGACATTCATGAATTACATTATTATTCTGGCATATTTAGGCATAGGAATTTCACTTATATTGTCATAGGCATAAGGCATTTAGACTTAGATAAAATCCTTCAAAGCGTGGTATAGGACTTAGACATTTATTTCCAGGTTGCTCATGTGTTCAATTTGAGGGCAATACATCAACCAACAAGTTAGAAGGTGTTACAAAAATGAATCATGGAGGTCTCGATGATTAACAAGTATAATTTTTCTTTTGTTTACTTCCATTGTGTTTTGTAATTGCTTTGGGTTTTGTGATTAAAAGGGGTCTAGATTGAGAAAGCCCTTATGGGTATGTGTAGGATCATGATGGGCCAAAAAGTGGCAATATGATGGGTATGTGGCTGGCGAATTTTGTTTTACCCAAAATTGATGGAATGAAAAGAGTTTTTAAAGGAGATTCTTAGCTTTCCACCAATATAAATTATGCTTTACTTTGAATTTAATAAGTAATTAATATTCATTTTCTATTCTAATTATGACTAAAGTCCTGATCGATAGATTGATTGAAAAACATCTATAGCTTTCAAATGGTATCTCATTTTTTGAATCCAAAATATGCATCACATTCTATGCTTTGGATGCTATAGGATTAAAAAAAGAAAAATTGAATTTCATGAAGTGTTGACCAAGTTAAGATGGTCAAACATATGAGTTTTTTATATTTTTTAAAAGTTGTAATAAAAAATTCATAATTAATTATTTACTTGGAAAAAAATTACAAAAAACTATGCATCACATCGGGACATGAGTCCTCTACTTATATCTAAAATCTTATAAAAACATATTATCATTTTATTATGGTTAGGGGTGATGGGGCAGACTTCTTCTTGGTACCTAAAATTTAGGAAGTACTCTTGCCTTTGAAATTTCAAATTTTCACCAAATAGATTTTCTTTTTTTTTTAAAACAAACCTAGTAGTTTAGAACTACATTCAATTTTCTAAAAATTCTATTCTTACATATTTTTGAAATAATATAGATAACTTACTAAATTTTTTAAGTCAAGTTGCCTAAATCTGATTTTTTTGATTTTTTTGCCACTTAAGGGCCTTTTTTTTCCATGATGATCCTGCACATACCCTTATCGCAAAGGGAAAACTAAGGTACGGTCCCAAAAATACAAATTCCAATCCACCCGCCAACAAGAATAAATACTGGGTTAAAAATAAACACGTTACAAATGACGGTGTTGTTGATGCCAAGACTGCAAACATTGTGGGTCCTGTACTGGCCCTAAAAGGGATTCAACAGCAAAACAAACCAACAACGACATTGATACCCCCTACCAATGTCCCTTCAAACAACCAAAACAACCAAAATAACCAAGGACAATACCGTCATATGAGACAATTTCCTCGAGGTCGCACACACACTGCTTTGGGTGAACCCATTGAAGAAGTCCTCAAGAAATGCCTCCAGAATGGGGTCATCACACTTCAAGAACCAAAACCATATGACCCAAGATAGTTCAAACCAGCATAGTGGAATGATAATGCATTTTTCGAGTACCATCAGGCAAAAGGACATACAACCTCTAACTGTCGACAATTGAAAAACCTAGTACAAGATCTTATCGAAAGCCACATCATTGAAGTAGGTGGATCTCAATTCGCCTCCAATTTAGATCATACTATTCATAAGAATCCATTACAGAACCATGGTTCTCATAATGCTTCCACCTCAACTCCACAGAATCAAGCTAACTTTGCCCAAGCCAAGTACGATTATTCTGGTGGACCTATTATAAATAATTTCTGAATTGATGATGAATATATCAATACCATTACGGTTAAGAGAGCACCTTAGTGTAATGCTACTACTCGAAGTGGCAAGGTCACCATAGCTGGTCCACCTCCTGCTAGACAACTCAAAATCACCATACCCGACCCATCTGCTAAACAGTCAAAACCCATCCCGACCACAAAGCAGTGGCAACCCAAAATTCAATTCAACCTTATCGACCAGCTAGGAAAGACTCCCGCACAAATCTCTATACTTGAGTTGCTTCGTATCTCTCTCGTGCACAAGGATATACTAGATAAAACCCTGCAAGAGTCGTCAATCCCTAAGGACATTGATGTCAATCAGTTTGAAACCATGGTAGGATACCTCACCACTCCTCACCATGTTACCTTCTTGGATCAAGACTACTCATCACCTAAGACCAACCACAATGATGCATTTCACATAGAAACTTTTTTCCACAAGCACAAAGTTAGACGGGTTTTACTAGATGGCGGAGCAAGATTGAACATATGCTCCCTCAAACTGGTTAAGGCTCTAGGATTCTCTGATGCATGCATAGACCCGACAAAGAGTATAGTGATCAAAGCATATGATGATGAAGAATGCTCTTCATGTGGCATTATCTCTCTCCCTATCAGAGTAGGACCAGTCATTATGGACACAACCTGCCAAGTCCTGGATTTGGAACTACCATATAACATCTTGTTCGGCCATCCATGGATTCATGCCTTAAAATTTGTTTCATCCACGTATCACCAATGCCTAAAATTTCCATTTGACAGCATGGAAATAACCATATATGGAGATCCCGACCCTTTCCAATATTGTACCAACCTGAGGGGTATTTCTAAAAATCGAGTACCTATTAACCGAGAAGCACCTGGCTCCTTGTCATCCAAATACATTGATCCATCCACACTCACGTCATCTTCCACATCCGCTCCATCCACGTCTTCTACCACACCACCACCTTCCGCAAACCCTAAAGCTGAATCCACTGTCAAAATCCAGGACCTCGGCTGAAGGTCCACAGAGAGTGCAAACTACATACAACATACAACATAACAACAATACCCAAGTCTCCAAATGTATATGGTCGGCCATGTTTCAGAATGGAACCCAAGGAAACTTTCAAAGTTCCACCAAAAATAGTTTTCATCAAATGGGGAGACATGAGTAACGAGGACCTTGCTGACATCACAGGATGGATCTATAAGGATATTGTCACACTACCCCCATTACTAGTTCAAAAATATGGCAAGGGTTATGACATAATGAAGGCTAAGGGCTATGATGGTACTAGTGGCCTAGGCATAAATAAAGATGGATGAAGAAAGCCCATAAAACCTTTCCAAATTCCAAAGTATCTTGGATTAGGGTTTGGATCACCCGAAAATGATGATCGACGTACCATTGGACTTTCGAGTGAGTGAGTACATGCTTCAAAAAGTGTCAAGACCACTAAGGAAACCCTCACTAAAATTGACTCCCAAGAGTGGGAATTTGGCTCAGAATGATCCTTAAGTGACTATTGCCTTGATGATTTGTTTGTCGAAGCAGGGAAACTGACCTCTGAACAAAGATTTTGGCAAACAATTAAAATTGAATAGGAACTCAATAGTCAAAGTCCCATTACCACTCCCCATGAAATACAAGAACCACCATCTAAATCCCTTTAGTCCAATCCATCTAAAATACAAGATGACACCAACAACCAAGACTCCAAGGCCTTCACCCCTTATTTTAACAACGAATATGACACTAGTGAAGGGGAGTATTGGATAGAGCCTGATGTGGAGTTGGATGATGATAATCTCATCTACAATATCACTGAATCTGTCTGTATGCTTTTTGCACCCTCACCTCAATTCACCAAGACTGACGATGGCATATCCTTAGTTTATCCTTAGCTAGTCGATTGGGACCAACAAGGCCCGCCAATCTTGGACACATTTCAGAATGATGAGGCAATTGCAGAGTTTATGGGATTACATGAGGGCATACACAGTGGTGATCACAAGTCAGGATTTTCCATTAATTTAGACTGCATGACATACTTCGGCGAGACTACTTCGTCCTCTAGTCACAAAAATAAAAATAAAAATAAAATAAAAAATGAAATGTCTCTAGGTGAAAACTGAAAGGCACTTTTGGACGATAAAATAGTAAAAAAAGGACGTATCTACGGGTGAAAACCTCTCTGAGGTAGCGAAAAATGGAGGATTGGACTTTCTTCCCGTGCAATAGGAGAAATCAGCTATGCTTATTGAAGACACAATAGAAGAAAACATAGCAATAGTAGAAGATCCCAAAATGGTCCTCTTTGCTGCATCATTGACTGAAGAAGAGAGACTGGAATTTCATAAATTGTTTGCAGAACGCAAAATAAACTTCGCATAGTCCTATGCTGACATGCCAGGATTAGACCCAGAACTGGTTCTACACCATCTTCCACTATTGCCTAATGCCAAGCTAGTCAAACAGAAGTTACGCAAAATGCACCCCCAAGTCGCTCTATTGGTCAAGGTTGAGCTAAAGAAACTTCTAGACGTCAGATTCATATGGTCTATTGATTACACTGAATGGATATCTAACTTCGTGCCAGTAATAAATCCAAATGGGTTGATCCACGTCTATACAGATTTTAGAGACCTAAATAAAGCATGCCCAAAAGATGATTTTCCTTTACCGAATATTGATATCATAGTTAACCTCACAGCAGGGTATGAGATGCTATCCCTCATGGATGATTTCTTCGGATATAATCAGATTCGCATTGCCCTTGAAGACCAGCACAAAATGACATTTACTTGCCCATGGGGTACATACTATTGGAATGTCATGCCATTTAGTCTCAAAAATGTAGGCGCCACATATCAAAGGGCTATGACTACAATCTTCCATGACATGATGCACAAAATAATGGAAGATTATGTAGATGACCTATTGGCCAAATCAATAACCAGGAAAGATCATTTTAAGGTGTTAGACACAATTTTAACAAGACTAGAAGAATACAAAGTCTGGTTAAATCCTAAGAAATGTGTCTTCGGTGTCATATTGGGTAAAATCTTGGGATACATAGTTTCTCAAAGAGGCATTGAGATGGATCCAGCAAAATTCAAAGCCATCATAGACATGCCTCCGCCCAGAGGAATCAGTGAGCTCAGAACTCTATAAGGTAGGGTACAATCTATTCGGCATTTCATAGCCCAATTGGTTGACAAGTGTCACCCATTACCTAATGTCAATGTCAGTCCTCATGCCTCCCATTCACGAAAACCATTGATCCTATACATCTCGACAACTACTTCAGCATTGGGGGCATTACTAGCACAAAACGACCAAGAAGAAAAAGAAAGAGCCATATATTACATCAGTTAGACATTGGTCAGGTACGAACTGAACTACACACCAATTGAACAAGCTTGTCTAGTCGTGGTCTTTGCAACACAAAAGCTAAGACATTATATGTTAAGCCATCAAACACAACTGGTAGCAAAGATAGACCCCCTCAAATATTTGTTGAGCAAGGTAGCCTTAACAGGACATCTGGCAAAATGGGTCATGATTCTGAGTGAATATGACATTCAATATGTAGAAAGAAAGGAAATAAAAGGATAAGTCATAGCGAACCAGCTAGCAGACGCAACTTTGCAAAGTAATCACCTATTAGTGGCAGATTTTCCAGATGAGTCGATATTCCATATAGAACCTAAGGCACCTTGGCGACTCTACTTTGATGGATCACACACAAATCATGGCTTGGGGGCAAGAATCTTGTTCATCACCCCTCAAGGAGACTCCATTCCTAATTCTTTCTGCATTTCCTTTCCATGCACAAACAATGTGTCAAAATAGGAGGCAATAGTTACAAGACTAAGAATGGCAATAAAGTGGAAAATCAGAGCACTACATGTCTATGGGGATTCTTAGCTCATCATCAACTAGGTTAATGATAACTATGACATGAAAGATGAGAAGTTGATGCCCTAAAAATGGATGGTTGACAGTTTCCAAACGTACTTTCATATGGTAACTTTTGAACAATTTCCAAGAACACAAAACAAAGTGGTAAATGCCATGGCTACAATAGGCTCTCTTCTTGACATACCAAGCAATCTGACCTAGTTGGAATTCCTAATAGAGAAATTGTTGGTCCCTGCCTATGACATTCCAGAGTCTGAGATGGTCTACAAACTTGTTGGTCCCAACTCTCCCTGGCACTAGGATATTTATGAATACCTTAAGTCTCAAACCCTTCCACCTAACCTATCCAATAACTAGAGGAAGTCCTTCATCTAAAAAGCCGCAAGGTATTCCATTTTCAGTGACACCCTTTACCGTCGTAGCTTTGACGACACCCTCCTTAGATGTCTCAACACTAACAAAGCACATACAACCTTATGGGAAGTACATGACAGTATATGCAGGTCTCATTCAAGTGGTCCTACCCTAGCCAAGAAAGTAACAAGACTTGTGTATTATTAGCCGACCATTGAAAAGGATGCAATAGAATATTTCAGGACTTGTTGCAAATGTCAGATTCATAGTGATTTGATCCATGCTCCAGCACAGGAACTTCGTCTGATCACCCCTCCTTGGTCCTTCGCTCAATGGGGACTCGACCTCGTGGGTAAGATTCATCTGACCTCGTCCAATGGCCACAAATTCATCATCATCGCCACTGAGTATTTTACGAAGTGGATCAAAGACATCCCTTTGACATACATAACCGACAAGCAAATATCCAAGTTCATTCTTAACTACATCATTTGTCAGTATGGCCTTCAGCAATCCATCATCACTGACAATGGATGTCCATTTAAAAACCAATATTTTCATGAGTTATGTGAGCAATTTCACATCCAACACCATTTTTCATCTCCATATTACCCACAAGGAAACGGTCAAGCTGAGGCGTCAAATAAAACCATTGTTAAAATCCTCAAAAAGATTGTCAATGACACTGGCCACGATTAGCATATACAACTCAACCCTACTCTGTGGGCTTACTGCACTAGCATTCATAAGCCTACAGGAGCCACTCCATTTTCCCTAGTCTTTGGCGCTGAGGCCATCTTTCCCATTGAGGTTGAAATTCCTTCATTACGAGTCTCCCTGAAGGGTTTAACTAATGAGGAGGAATATAGACAATCATGCCTGCACAAGCTGGAGATGATAGAAGAAAGAAGGAAAAATTCCCTAAACCATCTCTGTCATAGCTACAATAAGAAGGTTATGGTCAGGAAGTTTGACATTGGCGACCTAGTTCTCATGTAGAAGCCCAAGAACCAAGCTGATAGAGAAAAGTCGGGAAACTTTGAACCAAACTGGTTGGGTCCTTACATCATCATATCTTATTTTGGTTCTGGAGCCTACCAGCTGGCAACTCCAGATGGAGAAAAATTGACAAATCCTATCAATAGTTTACATCTCTGAAAGTTCTATGCATAGCGTTAGGAGATCGAGCTAAAAACTGTAAAATATAGAAAAATTGAAAAATGTTAAAAAATTATTGCCTTGATGAAAACTTGGCAAACAAGCGTATTGGCAACACCAAAAACATAAGAAAAATGATTCGTCCAATAGTGAAAACCTGGCAAACAAGCACTTTGGATAGGTACCATGATGAAAACCTAGCAAATAGGCGCCATGCGTAATCAATCATTGCTCGACCATCTATTGTCACTTTGTCTACCTTGGCCTAGGATGAAAGACATCTCACACCATTATCACACCAATCAACATGACATTATACCCTTCCTTTCATGGTTGATAAATGGTTGACAGCAAGTCTTGACGACTGTCCGGCTAGTACACCAGCAGCATCCCATCCATGTCCCTTCAAAATGGCTAAGTCTTAGACCTGACTAGGGGAAAAATTGTTATGATGTAACTGCAGTGGATGTCACACATGGTTTCAGCAATTGGAAAAAAGTCCTGAAAATAGCCAAAAACATGGCAAAAATTCCTTAAAAAAGCCAAAAACATAGCAAAATGTCCTTAAAAGGACAAAAACATCACAAAAAGTCCTTAAAAAAAGACAAAAACATCACAAAAAGTCCTAAAAAAAGACCAAAAACATCACAAAATGTCCTGAAGAAAGACCTAATAAATGAAAAATGTCCTGAAGAAAACCACAACAAGATGTCTAACACAGAGTCCTCTCTTCTCAAATCTGTCTTGACAACCAGTCAAGTCTTTGTCATCTATCCAAACTATGTTGTCTTTGCGCATTTTCTATGTACGCAAGACTCATACTTGAGTCCCCGAGACATTAGGTCAGTCCCTTTAGGTTTGTCAAAATAAAATCATGGCACAATCTCTGGTCATCAATACAAAGTCATTGGTCATATCGAACTACGATGTCTCTGAGTGTATGACGTAGACAAGGCCATCTGTCGATGAGCCTCCGAGGTTGCACTAGGTTAGTCCATTAGGGTTCATGGAATCTCACTAGCACACACATCAAAAGGTCTTCAAGACAAAGCAAATCATTCCCAAACATGTAAAAATCATTAAAAACAAAGTATGACAATCGCTTATTTAAACATGACAATCACATCAACATGTCAAAGATATCGACATATGGTCAAAACAAGTCAAACTCGGTCAAAGCAAGTTAAATCATCATAACCTGTCAAACTGTCAACTCTTGGGTAACCTTTAGATGTGTCCTTCTGAAAGGTAAACTTTGTCATTCATGCCTTAGGATGTGTC
>VDFB02358028.1:0-28695 GCA_007258455.2 Sequoia sempervirens
AAGGTGGAGTAGAAGAGTGCAAGAAAATAAAATGTAGACATACCTTGTGTAGGAATGAAATGAAAGATTAAGAGAGTAAGGGAGGCCTTCTTTGCACCCTTCCACATTATCGCATCAAGCGTCATGGATTCTCACCAAACCTCTAAGTAGAGTAATTTTTCTCCATGAATTTAAACTATACATGAGTACGTAGATTTGCAATCTAAAATGATGTCAAAAAAATATCATTTGAAACAAGGGAAATTAGAAGTTTAATACAGCAAACATGTATCATCACTACAAACTATTTAGATAACAAAGTATAAACAGTTGTATAATTTGTAAAGAATAATATCTAATATATGTGGAATAAAATGTACATGTTATAAACATGATGCAGGTATACCTTTTGCAATGAGCAGCAAACAATATGTGGACAATTGATAATAATTGTCTTCTAGAACCTACCAATTTTATTAACCTAAAATCACTATTATCTTTTTAAAGAAATATATAAAGTTGCAGCATTTGTCACAAAGAAATTTGAATGTAATTACAAAAGAAAAAATGGAAAGAATGAGATACAGCCTTACCTTGTATACAAATAGAATATAGTTTCAACCCAAATAGCATGGGACACTTGTAAGCATAAAGGTATTAACAATTATAAAAATCTGCAATAATAGCTAGAAATGTTCCCAATCTAAATTTGTTAGAATCTAAAATTGTTAGAAAGAAATAATTCAAGTACGATAGCTATGGAGGGGGCGACTATTTCAGTAAAGCGTAGAAATACATTGATACCAAATTGAAATTTAGATCATGGATGTTTGTTGTTGGAAAGAAGGGGAAACAAAAAGCAACAATTGAATAGCAACTTCTCGCATTGATGTTTGTATAACTAAAACTTTTGAAATGTTGGGTAAACTGAATAGAACTGGGAATGAAGGGTACTGTGAAAGAATTGAGAGAAAGAGGAAAAGGAGAAGTGGTGTAGGTACTATGGAAAAGAAAAATATTTCATGATGGTGGCAATGCAGACAATTTTTGGAGACGTTCCTCTTCTTTGATTCGAAGTGCATTGTATTTGTTGGAATGCAGCCTAGAATAGTTGTTAAAAGAGAAAGGTGGATCTATGTGTATTTCTTCTAGTGATTTAACATGAGAGAGAGTTGTGAATGTTATTCCTTTCCTTTCTTTAGTTCTAATATCTATTGTAGTTTTCTCTAGTGTTAATCCTTGAGATCTATGGATTGTGATAGCCCAGGCCATTGTCAACGGGAGCTATCTTTGACTACCTCATGTGATTGGGATAATGGGGATGAATCTTGGATTCTCCTGATCCCATGTTGTCCCAATGTAGTTCTAGAATTCAACAACAACATATTCATGCATTTGAGGAAGTTTAGCACCCCTGGCATATACAATAGCCTTCACTAAACCCAATGATCCATTCACCAGGCCAGCTACCACCCAAAGATTTGCTGTCAACATTACTTGTTGACCAATTGCAAGAAAGAGTTTAGATTGAATTTTTTCATCATCGGCATAATCAAGTGCATTTTTGTTCAGAACATTCAACAGCACTAATTGCAATTGGAACATTTAATTGTTGTAGCATTTTCCTAGTGTGCAAAGCAACCAAGCTATTAGTTGGGAATAAGTGGATAGCCTAATCAAAGTCCTAGTTTTGCTTAGATGCAAGCATCAATTTTATTTGATTCATAAGAAGTTACCAATCAGCCAGGGATGCCTAGCATTTTCTAATATTCATAAGGAGCATACGAAACTATTGTTGTGATTCTGATTTCCCATTATGGCGAAAGTTAGTGTCAAGTGTAACAACAATATTATAAGCGTGCCAAAGTGCCAATTCTATGGACTGAGCACTATAGATAGGCATATCCATAACAAGGGATAGTTGTGCCAAGTCACCCACAAGTATAATAGAAACGCCACCGAATGGCTGCAAATTTCTTGAAGGGAATGCTTGTTGCAATCGGCTATCTATTTTTAGCAACAACTTGGGACCCAAGAAACTCATTTCGTCAATTATTATGTACTTTATATGTTTGAATTCTTCTTGAAATTTGGTCAATGATTGTCCTTTCAATGGATTCATATCTTTTATTGGTATGCGAAGAACATTATACACTGTGGAGGCAAAAAAATTGTAAGCAGCAACACCCGTTGGTGCCAAAACAAGCAAAGGGTTCATTTTTTGACTCAACAATTGATTTAGTGCTCTCAGTATCTTGTCAATCAAGAATGATTTTCCTATGCCAGCAATTCCTTGAATGATCATATGAAGCAGAGGCGATGAGGGTGGGCCAAGGTGGTGTTGTTCAATGATTCTCAAAGCAAGCTCCTATCTAGGAGATAGTCGATGACAAAGGGTTGGTGTTGCAAAGGAGGAAAGGGTGTCTTCAGCTATATGCAATTTACTTGTTGAAAAAAACTATTCAGCAATGCTATGAAGATTCTCTGGAACATTGTGGTTGTCCCACCTATGGTGCAAGTCAAAGTCTCGTCAACCCAAGAGTTATAGTTGGTCAAAACAAACATTGTTTGTGTCTCCCATTCATATTGATCTGTATGTGGTGGATACTATGCATTATCAATATCACTATCACTACCCTCTTCATCAGCAAGATAGTCACTAAGTCTATTCACATGCCAAGCAACATAGCCAACAGCATGAAGTAGCCTCCAATTTTGTGTTATGCTTTCTCTTGTAAGCCCTATGTCAGCCTCCATATTTCAGAAAGGTTTGTATAGCAATAATTTTGACCAAAAAATTGTTTCATAGGCATCACTTTATTTCGGGGGGATGGTCTTGAAAAGCAGATGAACAATGATGATTGCAGGTTGTGGGTGAGCACGCCAGCCTAGGCCTTTGTGATTTTTGTGATATGTATAGAGTTGTGCAGAATGAATAAGGGATATTGCCTCCATTTCAAGTGGTCTTTGCATGTAGGAATGAATATAAGCACTAGAAATCTCATCACCATTGTCAACTATTTTCAACCGATGGAACATCTACCTGCTAACCTTCAAAGACAAGAAATGTCGACTTGAGATGACAAGGGGAAACTTTTGCAACATATGGCATGTTTCTTATGCACCAATGCCACGATCAACAAAAAAATTCGTCATGAATTTTTGGTATGCAAGCAATGCCTTATCCCTAGATGAATTTGTATTTGCAAGCCTTTACAAAATATAAATGTAGCTTTCAAATTTTTTCTCAAACTTTGATGCATATTTGGAAATGTAGTTTAGGAAAAAAA
Source organism: Sequoia sempervirens (assembly GCA_007258455.2). NCBI lineage: Eukaryota > Viridiplantae > Streptophyta > Pinopsida > Cupressales > Cupressaceae > Sequoia > Sequoia sempervirens. The sequence continues at coordinate 3,270 of VDFB02358028.1, forward strand.
TTCTAGACAATACTGGCTAAAAAATCAACATTTTCTCACCAAATTGCAAGCATCTCAGGGTTGTGGATATTAACACGCTCATCATTTCTTGTTGGTTTGTACAATTTGTTTAATTCACTATCAATTGTCAATGTTGAAGATGGTTGTCTATTCCATGGATATTTGTAGCGACATTACAATTGTTGGCCTTTTTTCCTAAGGCAAGTGTATTGAGTGCACCTGGTATGCATTTGAACCATGTTTAACAACTATTCATAGTTGACCATTGGATCCATAGAAGAAATTTGCGTAGTATTAAGAAAGCATGGGTCATCCAAGGATGAGTGATAGATCCTTGATATTAGGTGCTCTGGGGCACGAGGATTCTATGTTGAAACATAGTGATCAAAGAATTTTTTTGCTTGTTGAAGCTCATGAGGGTTGGACCAATCAAACATGTCCATATTTGGGGCATCTAGGAGCCACAAGAAACCATGTACATGTGTTGACCCACGATGTTGCCACTCATACCTATAACAATAGTCCTTTGTGTGGAAAAGTCTCTCAATAACCTCTTCATGGAAAATAGTGAATCACAGGTGCATGTACAAGGCTATTATGTGCGAGTTTTGCACAATGTTCTCTGTGAAGTGTGTTTGAGATTATGGTGAATCAAATTGGCTATTGGGTTCAATCACCCTATGCAGATTAGGCTTTTGTATATGCAAAGCTCAAAGTGAAGAAGAGAGTCAGTGTACCAAGCTGGTTGATCATTGTTGCAAACTCTTGTTAGCTCTTGGCCCAATATGAGTGGGTTCCTCGCAAGGATGCACCAAATCTAACAAGTTGGTTTGGTATTCCGGTATCTAGTGTGTCCCGAAGTAGCTACCACAAAGCAAGAACCAACTTTGGGATTCCTTCCTCCAAGTTTTTTTTCATAAAAAATGATGTTGATTGTTGGCTTCGATGTCTCATTATTAAATTATAAATGTAATATCTAAATCTGACATGCCTCCCAAAAATATTATCACAGTATCTCATCAAGTTTAAGGAATATTCATGTAAGTGAACATGTATTGTTCTCGATTGTAGCGGCATTGCCATGCCAGTCAGGAACAACGTTGGGAAAGCCATACTTAATAACCCTTTTGTATTATATTCATTGATAGGGCTAGAATCTATTTCAGGACAATGCAAGGTATTTTGAGTAGTGTCTTTAATTTTTAAGGCATCTTTAATTGCCTACAATTCTCAAGGAGGGTTGGGCATCAACGAAATAAATGATGACAAGTCTTGAAGGTTAGCTTCTTCATCAACAACACTTTCTACAGTTTCCATTGGTTCATTTGGGCCATGCCTCAGTTCTTCCATTATGTTCAAGAGATCAGAGATGTCAGTACTTGTAGGAGGCAACAAATTTAAAGCATCACAATCTATTGCAACATCACTATAGTACAGGTCATTCTCAATTTTATAAATTAATGCATCCATGGCATTATGTTTGTCAACATAGCAATCATAGTTTTTCCTTTTCATGCTAATTCTTTGTTCAATGACAACTTTGAGATCATGCAGTCGGCGTGACAACAAAGTTAAAATGCTAGTGATGTCTTGTGGGAAGCTTATAGTATGGCCACTATATTTTTATTGACCTCCTCTGGTGTGGGTTACTTGTAAAATGGGAGCAACTTTGGCTATAAGCATTTCTTCAACTTGAGTAAGCTTTGCAAGGATGGCAGGTTGTGGCCCTAGATCCATTTTGTTTTCCAGGCTATATCTATGGAAACCCTTTTCAGAAGCACAATGCAAACAGACAATGCCAGTACTAGATGTTCGGACTCTCATGCCAGCATAGCTCTCGTTGCAAGTAAAACAAGTTTTCAAGTCAAAAAAAACATTAATGTGTTGGCAAAACGATTGTATTGCTATGTAGAAAGCTTCACCAAACATGTTTCCTGAGGGTGGGATTGCTAAAGATGTGGTTGGAAAGGGATATCCAGGAAGGGGCTGCGGTTGTATACAGCCAACTATTGCGGAAGTAGTCTCATAACGATGGGTGTGGTTCAATGGTGAATGGGAAGAAGTTGAGGGGGAGCAATAGTCTACAAATGTTACTAGCAAGCTTTCTTGCAATTTTGGTGTGCCTAGTTGGGAATGGGATGCCAAGCCAACTGGGTCCATGGCACTTCTCTTTTGCAAGTACTTGGCTCGCCGATCTATGCAAATCCAGTCTTTGTGGTGTGCATAATAATGTTGGTTTCTTTCGCGCTTTTCTGCCTATCTACAATCTACACTTGATGTGGCATTGAAACCTGAAGAAGGTTGCAATTCCTACAACAATACTATTAACAACACAGTAAAATGGTTGCAAACACCAATTTAAATGGAAATGGCATAACTATAGTGATCAACCTATTTGAATATGCAACAAAGTAGCGAAAGGAACAATAAGAACAATATGTATACATAATTGTATGTATTCATATGAATTATATTTAAAAGTGCTTTCAAACTCCAAATTAAAAAAAATAAATGCAAGGACTCAATCTGATTGGGCCAGTGGATAACTAAAAAGGAAATGCATTGATTGCATTACTAAATTTTTGCAGGTATAGGAATTACTGGCAACACCTTGCATTGAAAATACTTCTTTTCAGGAGAGCATTATTAGTGTTAAACCATATCGCATATACTAGTAATTTGTGAAGTATAATATGATACATAGTTTAATACTAAAATACTCTTTTGAAAAAGAAGTCTCCTCAATGGTATCAGGTCAAGTATCTCCACAAATTTGTGCCATGCGATCAAACATGGAATGAACATTGCTCATTATTGGAAATATACCACCTTCCATTCTAACGGTTACTTTTAAAGCCTACAAGGAATAATAACCAAGGCATGAGTATTGACATTATGCAATAGATGAACATATGCAAATTTTTTGATTGCGGATGGAAAACCATTGTGCAAGGGAGGGGGAATTTAGAAAATAAAAAATCCACGTGCAGACAAAAAAATTTCACTATGTCACTTATTGACAATAACCAAGATAAACATATATGGTAACATGTCTACAAATGTATATATGCATATGCAATCTCTATTCAATGCAGAGTGTCATGAATGGAAAGTATGATGCACTATTTAAGGAAGATTGTAGTGCTACTTTTTCCTATCATTCTGCATCGTCCCTTCCTTCATGACACTCTCCATTCAAAATAAGTTTAGAATTTTCGTTGGACATGCACATGTACATATAAATATATATCTACATATAGTATAATGAAGGCAACAACTAAGAAAGCAATAATGGAATTAATCAACAGTAAGGCAATACAACATGAAACTAACCAAAGAAATAGTCACTCTCCACTATACAATTATTACTAAGACATCACAATCAGCAATATACATCAGATGCATATCTAGCAATCTGCTAGTTGTAAAATATTAAACATTGTAGAGAAGTAAAAAAAAAATTTGGATATTACAAACTTGTACATTCACAAATACTTTCTGCAATAGTGATCCATCGACAAGAACCCAAGCATGTGCATATGTAAATGTATTTACAAATGTACCTATGCATATGAAATATTTTCAATGGAGAGTAAAACAAATGGAAAGTGCAATGTACACTTTAAGGAGGAGTGTAACATTGTTGCTTCCATAGTTGTGCATCATACTTTCATTCGTTCCAATGACAATCCATAAAAGCTTCACGTTTTCCATTGCACATGCATATATACATACACACATATATATAGAAATATTACAATGAACATAAAACATGCTTGCAAACACTAAAGCAAAAGAAAAGATGTGTTGTCCATCCTACCATATTGGGAATACAATCTTATCAATGAACATTTCTATGTACAAACAGATATACATATGGAATGGAAAACAAAAAAACAAGGCCTGCTTTCCACCCTACCATATTGGGTCATGAAACCCCATGGGTTCTCACCAAACCCCCGAGCAAGAATATAGATTGTCCATCACTTTCATCAATGGTGGAAGCAATCTAATAAGGTAAAACTGTGGTTTAAGATTATAATAGAAATTTTTTTTTTTTTGGTTTATGGAGTCCCTCAATTTCTACCTAGATGTGTCAATCCGGGGTCATAAACTAATGAAAGGTATAGTAGCTATTTTCTCAAGGGATGAAGGTGATAAGTCAAGTGGGAATGTATGCATATACAAGTCTAAATAAACCAATAAAGATTAAAAAACACTTCCTTAAATTGTATTAAAATAGAAAGACCTATTTTAAATTCTTATCTACTCCAGCAACCTTAAATCAATTCTACTAATACATTCTTTATCTGATAACATTATTAACAATGATAAAAAACTAGAATTAATTACTGAAATCACACTAATGTAATGTCGGTGATAGGATTTGTGTATTCAGGTGACAGGACCTCTGTGTCCTGGCGACAGGATACAATAATCCTAATAGATTATTTGCAACATTTCTAAAATAGATTATATACCATTGTCATGTTTCTATCCCGCGGCCTGTATCCATACCAAACATTAGTAATACTTAAATCGCTTCGCTCTTTGTGAATATAATTAAGACTCATTCATTACCATGTGCATACTATGTTATTTATATTAATGAATTTGCATACAAATCAAATCACAAGTAATACACAGAACAAACACAAATAATAATACCTCACACAGCAATAAATAAGAAAACTCCAAGCAATGGCAAGGAGCGGGCCCTCTCCCCCAACCATTTGAATGAAGTGGAAACACTAAGATACTCGCAACTTAGTCTTTTAAGAATGCTATGTATTAATTCAAACTTGCAGAATAGAAAAATTAGATGTTCTCATGCTCGCAGAAGAGCATATATAAAAGTCTTAATACAAAACAAATTGCTTAGAATATCATGTCCACCAATCATACGTGGATAACAAAATGTTTACCAGTATATGAAAAATAGTAATATGGCCTACGGCCTACTATTTTTTCAAAAGCTATTAACCGATATCAGTCCCAGTCACTAACTTATTAGCTAAGACTATACTAGGAGACAACCACCAAATGAAAACCAATAAATCACATGGAAATTATTGTTTTCATCCTTCACCCCTTTTTAACCTATTTCACACAACCACCATGATTAGTGCTTATAAATGGTTGATTACCTAAGAGTTTGCATATCATTTATATTATATCGATTCACCTTGATTCTAACAAATATTATGGCAATAAAGGAACAATAGGCCAAAGGGGTAAATTATTGTGGAAACAAAACCATACAAAACATGATAATAATTAAGAAAAATATTGACCTCATCATTCCCCCCAGCTAAAGACATTGCATGTCCTCATGCAATGTACACTAACTTAAGATGATTTGGTTGTCCACTGTTGTACTATAGTCAAGATCTCTTTACCCCACTAGTCTCTTAGACTCTAGATAATCTGCTAGTGCTCAACCTTGGAGATGTAATCAGTGGAAACCCTTTGTTTCATTTCAGCTTTTAATTCATTTACCTTTTCTTGGTGGTGCTCCATAGTCATGCATTTCTCAGCAATTTGGTCCTCCCATGACTCCTTCAACTTGTCAATTTTGTTCCTATGCTCTATCAAAGTGATATACCCTAGTATAACTAGTGTGAATTGTGCAACCATTTGTTCTATTTGATCCTTCAAATGTTTAATCTCATCCTTTTGTTGTCTATTTGCATCTAAGGCTTGTTGCAATTGTGGTTGAAGAGTCAGTACTTGGGCTTCCAATCTTCGTACCCTAGCTTGAAAATCTCTAATTTCCTCAAAAGAGTATTCTTCACTCTGGGAGATGTCATGAGAATGTTCCCCTAAATTTTACATTTCTTCATTTGGTTATTCTTTTGAAGGGGTTGCAAAAGGACTAGATTCTTGGTTATTTGCATCCATTTCTTGACTCTGTTCTTTAGAGCTTACGGATGGTTCTGAAATGTATTCCTCCTCTTGTTCCTCAGAGGAAGTCTGAGATACTACATTTCTTCCCGTTTTCTTTTGGCAATTTTGGCATCACAGTTCTCAACTCACCCTATCTTTCCCTACTTTCTTTGTGGCCAGAATTTCAACATTTGGTTTAGGGGTTTCTTGGTTTACTATGCAAGTTGTAGATGCCAATTTTTGCAAGCTAGTGGTTGCTTCTAGAAGTTGCCACTTGAACCTAGTGTTGTAGGGCATTACAACTAGAGGAGTGCTAACCTCACTAATAGATTTATCCTTCTTCGTAAAAGGCCGTGACCCATGAATTGTCCATTTTGTTTCATGGGAATGCTCAGATTCTTGACTCTGATTCTCATTTTCCCCTGCATTACGGGGTTTCCAGTTTGTGGGGTTGAAGAAGTATCTAACACTATCTCTTTTGTGAATTCATCCCAAATACCTGGTGGGACATAATTGGCTAAACCCCTTTGAAAAATTAGCTTGATCAAACTGTGGTGAGCCATGGAATTGCTATGACCTTTTTGTACTTTTAAGCTCATCTTTTTAATGGAATGGAAAAGGTAGTATGGTAGATTAACCAACTCATTATGGCGTAAATGACAGAGAAATCAAAAATGGTGGGAAAAAACATAGGCATACCTTCCTTCTCTCATGATATACTTGATAACTAACTTGGAAACGTTGGGCCAATGTGTAGGTAGAGAGGTTTGTATGGTGCTCTGGTTGGGAGTCGACTGCAATTCTTCAGCCTATCACAGGAACCTCTCGATTTGGAGCTAAAGCGCAACATGCTTGTTTGTGGCTACAGGAAAATATTCATCCCCCATTTCTGGTAACCCCATTACTTCTGCTATGATTCAAGGCGTAATAGACAAGGAAAGACCTCGAACCATTGTGGAATTATTGATAGCATCTAATGCCATAGCAAATTCAAGAGCCACCCCATCATGATACCTTTAGAGCTTTTCAAAAAACACATGCCATCTTGCAGTTTCAAAGATGCATATAATTTTGTATTGGCTTTAACATTCTTCAAATCCTTTGGCTCCTGACATCGATGAATACCTCCAATGGTGGAAGAATTAATAGGAAAACTTGGCAGGATTTGTTGACAAAAAGAACTTTTAAAAACGAGTTTATAGTTTAAGCGGGTTGCCTTGCTGGGATAATCAATGCATGGAATGGTGATAGGGTATGACATGACCAGGGGTAATCATGTGACACAACACCCCCCAGTTGAATGTACGAAACCATCTATGGTTTTCCATAATAATTGCTAAAAATAGAAGAAAACCAATATAAAATAAATGACATACAAACCTCAGTTGGATTACCATTAAAGCACATCGGCAGGAGTCGATGAGGAAACGGTGATGAATGATGAGGGCACCAGCATGATTGGTTGAGCCAACCAGTGACCAACACCAAGGCAGTCATTAGGATAGTGGCATAGGAGACAAAACCCGGTGGAGAGAAGATGACACATGACTAGAGAATGGGAGATTATGCATAGATTTGAACATGATGATAAGGCGACAAGGATAGGTTGCATGAACGGGAGGAAATGATTGGAAGTTGAGCAGTGATGGAAACTAATGCCAGGGTGGCGTGGGAATGAGGGAGGGCAACATGGCGAGTGTTAAGGTGTGGAGGGAGGGAAGGCTATGGGGCAGGGTGGGGATTATGTGGTAGATTGTAAGGGGTTTAGGGGGTTTATGGGGTAGGTGATAGGGTTTGGCAAAGGATCGGCTATGGGGTAGGGTATGGTGACATGACGACAATGACCATGATAGGGGAAAGGATGAGGTGGCAAGTAAATAATCCTGCACTTTATTTATTTATTTTTATTTTATTATTTTTATTTTTCTTTTCTTTATTTATTTATTTATTTATTTTATAATTTTTTCTTCCTCTTTTTGTTTTTTATTTATTTATTTTTAATAAAATCATTCTTAGAGTAGGCCAAAAGGAACAACAATGAGTTCCTAGCTTCCCAAAAAGAAGGCTTCCTTGGATAGAGGCTTTTGTAGAGATTCGATGACCATTGGACATGAGATGTCTACGCTTGGAGTCCACGCGACAAAGGTAGACAAACACCATTATCATATAATCGCCTCAACTTCATAACGCCCAAGCCATCGCATGTGAAACTTTCCTTTGAATTCCTCAAAGTGTGAATCATACAAAAGCGCCCAATCACCAAGTTGAAATGATCGGTGTCGAATGTGATGGTCATTCCATAAAGCACATTGTTTTTGGACAACCTCAGCGTGAAAGAGTGCTTCTTGGCACATTTCATCTAAGGAGTGTAGTTGATCAATGCATTCTTTTTGGGCATCAGAAAGACTCATTCCCAATTGAAGTTCAGTGCGGAGGGTCTTGATCTCAAACTCAATAGGAAGAACTGCTTTCTTACCATAGAGAAGCTCATAGGGGTTCAGACTAGTGGTGGTCTTCCATGTTGTGTGATAAGCCCACACAACTTTAGGAAGTTGTGCAGCCCAATCACGCTTATGAAGAGCGACTGTCTTGGTCAAGATGTTCTCAATTTTCCTATTGGTGACTTCCACTTGCCCATTGGCTTGAGGATGATAAGGTGTGGACTTGTGATGGTGAATTTCATACTCTCAAACCAAGGCCAAAATGAGTTTTGATTTGAATTGCGGGCCCTGATCCATTGTTATTTCTTGTGACACCCCAAACATTGTGAAGATCTCATAATACAGGAAGTTTTCTACCTTTGTATCTCGGGCATGCTTCAAAGCTACCACTTCGACCTAGTTGGTGACATAATCTGTACATACAAGGATGTATTCCTTGTTTCTTGATGGCGGGTTGATTGGGCCAACAAAATCCAGGCCCCACTTTTCAAATGGCTCTATGGGAAATTGTGGGTGTAAGATCATCTCATCGGAGTGTGTAGGGCGGTCCATACACTGGAACTTGTCACAATGATGAACATAGCGCTTACAATCCCTATGGATTGTAGGCCAATAGTAGCCTACAGTGAGGATCTTCTGAGCAGTCCTTTGAGTAGCAAAATGTCCTCTACATGGTTTTGTATGGCATGCACGAAGTATATCAAAGACATCATCTTTGGGTACACATTGCCACATGATATTGTCAATGCAGGTGCAAAAAAGCAATCTGTTGATCCATGTGTACTGCCCATTGAGTCCAACCAGCTTCTGACATTCCCTTGGAGAAAAGTGTGGTGGAAACTTGCATGTGACTAAGTAATTTGCAATATTGATGAACCATGGACTCTTTACTAATATGGAAAAGAGGTGTTCATCTAGAAATGCATCATCAACTGGAGTGGGTTCATTGTCCAGTTCCTGCAACCTGGATAAAAAGTCTACAACTGCATTTTCTCGACCAGGCTTATCAAGTATAGTTACATAAAATTATTGAAGTAAGAGAAACCATCTAATAAATCTATCAGTGACAACAAGTTTATTCATTAAAAATCAAATTATTAAATGATATATATGAACAAACACCTTGTAGCCATTAATATAATGACAAAATTTATTAATTACATAAACAATGGCTAAAAACTCCTTTTTAGTTACTGTATAATTTTCCTCGGCTCCGATGAAGTTCTTACTGATGTAGTAGATGGAGTAGAAAACATTGTCTTCCTTCTATCCAAGCACGACTCCCATAGAGGAATCTAAGGCATCAGTATGGATATGAAAAGGCAATTCCCAATTTGGCCCTCGAAGTACTGGTGTGGTTACAAGTTTGGTTTTAATCGCTTCGAAGGCTTCTTGACATTCTATTGTCTAGGTGAAAGCTACATCCTTAGCTAACAAGGAAAATAAAGGAGATGCAAGTTTACTGAAATTTTGGATAAACCTTCAGTAATACCCTGCATGGCCAAGGAAACTACGTACATCCTTTTGACTAGTTCACATAGGCAGGTTTTTAATAAGTTGGATCTTCTTGGGGTCCACTTGGATACCTTTAGAGGAGATGAAATGACCAAGCACTGTGCCTTCCTTCATAAGCATGTGACATTTTTCATGGCTTAATGACAAATTAGTATCTATACATCGTTTAAGCACTTTTTCTAAAAAAAATTAGCCTCCTCATAAGTATTACCATGTACCATGAAATCATCCATATAAACTTCAACACAATCATTTACAAGGTCAGCAAAAATACTTAACACTGCCCTCTGAAAGGTAGCGGGGGCATTGCACAACCTGAAAGGCAAGACATTATATGTGAAGGTGCCCCATCGACATGTGAAAGTAGTCTTGTCCTTATCCTCTGATGCTATGCGAATTTGATTATATCCGTTAAATTTGTCCAGGAAGGAGAAAAATTGCTTACCTACAAGAGTATCCAACACTTGATCAATAAAGGGTAATGGAAAGTGATCTCTTTTTGTAGCTTTATTGAGAGCTTTGTAATCAACACAAATTCTCCACTTACCATTATTTTTGGGAACCACAACCAGAGGAGACACCCATTGACTATCTGAAATAGGATATATAAACCCAACATTTAACAATTTTTGTTATTCTTCTTTAACTATTTCATGCAAGGCGAGATTAAGTCTACATTGTGGTTGCCTAATTGGATGACTACCTTCCTCAATATAAATATGGTGCATGTATGTGTCTGGATGGATGCCACACATATCTTGGTATTCCTAAGAAAATGCATCTTTATTATTTCTAAGCATGGCAATAAGGTCTTGTATTTGTTCAGGGCTTAAATGTGGATTGGTATTGAGTGTGCGACTAGGTAAGATTTCCATGGCTTCTGATGAGGCGAGTGAATCAATGGCTAGAACCTGTGAATCAAGATTCCTTGAAGAAAAAAATGGATTGTATAGGAAATGGTGAGGTAGCAGTTGATGTAATGTGATGAAGTGTTGAACAAACTGTGAGCTGCCTACTACTAATGGAAAGCTCCCGAAAGGACAACGTGTATTTACACCTGAAGGAACCAAATTTTCTAAGAGTTGGTTTGACTCATACCTATTCTGGAGCAGTTTAAGGAGAATATTATCCTCTATGAGTTTTGCAATGTATTGTGCTTGCTCAGTTGTCAGAATGGGTAATGACTCATCTAGGTCACTATCGACCCAAACTGCATTTTCTATTTCTAGTAAGGGTTGTGTAGGTGGATATAGAGTCAACTGTTTTGTTTGCTCCCCATTAGAAATAACCATATTACCTGGCCGAAAATTGATAAATGCATTTGTAGCAGCTAACCATGGCCTCCATGCATGTTGCCACAGTTGTGAAGCAGACTGATATTGTGTCATCCATTGAAGGTTAGTCATAGGTTGTTGCCAATCTCCGCACTATCCAGCCTGATTGGAAAAGGAATTGGTTTGGCTAGGTCCTGGGGTGAAATAATCATTTAACATTCCAGGATGCATTGATCGAGGTGGAAAAGGTTGTCTAGGGGCCATATAGTAGACAGGTTCTTTGGAATATCCATATCGGTCATATCTATGGGAAGAGGTCTTAGGGTAGAGCTCTTACTGGCTTCCTCTAGGGATGAGATATTTGTCCTATTATAAGGGCAATCTTCACTGCCATGTTTCTTCCTACATATAGGACAAAATAGTGCTAAGGAATTTTCTGCCTCCTCTTGCTTCCTATGGGTATACAATGTATCTATCTGTTTACCCATGTGACTCCATAAATCATTTTTAAGGTCTTCAAGTAAATTACCTATCTCATGCTTGGTGATACCTGTTGAAGTTCTCGCAGAATGCAACTTTCCTAGAGAGTTCCTTTCTGAGGGTTGAGACCTGGAATAGTTCCTGCAAATATCACAGATATCGTCAAAGTCCATCTTAGAAATATTTCCTTTACCTATTAAATTTAATGCTTCCATGACATCATCCCTTATGCCTCTAAGAAACAACATTTTAACAGTATCATCATTCAACCCTTGTTGATGAGATCGCTGGAGATTGAACATAAAGTGTTCAAGATAATCTTCCATGAACTCATCTTCCTTTTGTGACATACATAAGAGTTCATTCCATTTTTCCTTGGTTTTACAGTATTCTTGGTACTTGTCCAAGAATAGATTCCTCATGACATTCCATGTCCTAATGTTCTTGAGGTTCATAAACCAACACAGGGCTGCATCCTTCAATGTGGCTGGGAATAGTTTGATCTTTTATGCATCATTCTGATAATCATAACTGTTGCACAACACATCAAATTCAAACAAAAAATTGTCAGGATCCTTAGTAGAAAGGCCATGAAAAATAGGTAAAGCTGAATGTGGAATATTCTTCATAGGGGCATCTCACTTGGGATATGTGATAGGAAACTCAAAAGTAACTGGATCATTATTGGCCAATGCCCTATTACCATTCTTGTTGTTGTTGTTGTCATCGTTGTTGTTATTTGGATCCATGATGTTTAATGCCCAAGGAGTAAAATAGGTTCTAAATGGCTCGTGGGTTTCTTCTAAGAATGTACCAGCTTTAGCCCCGTAAGACTCTTGGAAAAAATTTCAACCTTTGTGTGTAATATCTCAGAAGAGCTTGGATGAGTACTTGCAGGTGTCTAAACAATAGTGGTCTCAATAGTACACTTCTCAAGATCAGGTTCGGTTAATTCTAATGATTGCAACTTAGTTTTTAATTTCTCCTGAGTTGAGCTACTTCCTTCTACGGATGGTTTTGACTTGTTTTGAAATTCTTCAGTTTGTGTTTCCTCAATGGATGGTTTTGACTTATTTTTAGGTTTTTCAGGTTGTGAACTACTCCCCTTTTCTTTTCTAATGAATCTTCCTCTACTATCCCTAATATGATTCATGCACCTAAATGACTTACAACAACACAAATCAAGAGCACTCACCCAAACAAGGTTGACAATTGTACAAGCTTTCTTCAAGACATACTGGTCCTAACTTAACTTACTACAACTTCATGCCTTTAATACCTTTCCTCGGAAATGGCACCAAAATGATTGGGTAAAATTATGGTTTAATATTATGATAGAATTTTGTGTTTGTATTTGGTTTATGGAGTCCCTCAGTTTCTACCTAGATGTGTCAATCTGGGGTTGCAAACTAATGAAAGGTGTAGTGGCTATTTGCTCAAGGGATGAAGGTGATAAGTCAAGTGGGAATGTATGCATATACAAGTCTAAATAAACCAATAAAGATTAAAACACACTTCCTTAAATTGTATTAAAATAGAAAGACCTATTTTAAATTCTTATCTACTCCAACAATCTTAACTCAATTATGCTAATACATGCTTTATCTCATAACATTATTAATGGTGATAAAAAACCCAAAATTAATTATTGAAATCACACTAATGTAATGCAGGCAATAGGAGCTGTGTATTCAGGTGACATGACCTCTGTGTCCTAGCAATGGGATACAATAAGCCTAACAGATTATTTGCAATGTTTCTAAAATAGATTATACACCATTGTCATGTTTCTATCCCGCAACCTGTGTCCATACCAAACATTAGTAATACTTAAATCGCTTCACTCTTTATGAATATAGTTGAGACTCATTCATTACCACATGCATACTATGTTATTAATATTAATGAAGTTGCATACAAATCAAATACCAGCTAATACACAGAACAAACACAAATAATAATACCTCACACAACAATAAATAAGATAACTCCAAGCAATGGTAGGGAGCGGGCCCTTTCCCCCAATCGTTTGAATGGAGTGGAAATGCTAAGATACTCACAGCTTAGTCTTTCAACAATGCTATGTATTAATTCAAACTTACAGAACATAAAAATTAGGATGTTCTTATGCTCGCAGAAGAGCATATATAAAAATCCTTAATACAAAACAGACTACTTAGAATATCATGTCCACCAATCATATGTGGATAAAAAAACACTTACCAGTAAATGAAAAATAGTAATATGGCCTATGACCTACTATTTTTCAAAATCTATTAACTGATATTAGTCCTAGTCACTAACTTATTAGCTAAGACTATACTAGGAGACAACCACCGAATGAAAATGAGTAAATCACATGGAAATTATTGTCTTCATGCTTCACCCCTTTTTAACCTGTTTCACACAACCACCATGATTAGTGCTTATAAACAGTTGATTATCTAAGAGTTTGCATATCATTTATATTATATTGATTGACTTTGATTCTATCAAATATTATGGCAATAAAGGAACAATAGGCCAAAGGGGTAAACTACTGTGGACACAAAACCAAACAAATCATGATAATAATTAAGACAACTATTGACCTCATCACAATCCCTGGTCCACACATACCAGACATCCTATGATTGAAACAATTTTGTTTGAGAGCCTTAAGAAATAAATGAAAGAAATAACAAACAACTCCTTTTGTGAGTTTCCAAAAAATAAAGAACCCAAAATGTATGCTTGACAACTATGCAAACAAATACAATCCAATTTGATTGATTGGATGCATATAGAGGGACTTGCTATTTGGAAATATACATACTAAAGAAGTACATGTAGAAATGTATGTGCATGGCATTACTTGTAGACAATATAGATATATAGTTGAGTGAGAACTTATAGATATAGATAGACAATGTTACATCTATTGGAAAGGGTGGATGGACTTCAACCTTCAAAGCAGCTTGTAGTCTTGGCTCACAATTGTTGAAGAGGCTAAAGTCAGAGAAAAACACCCAACAATGCCTTATTGAAATTTGCAAACACTTTCGCTATCTTTGCTCATGTTTTTGAATAAAAGATATTGTCACAACCATTACCACTACACACACACCATACAATAGTAAATGTTGATGCGAAGAGGACAAGCTTCTATGAAGATGCAAGTCCAACTACCTGCTATGAATTTTTTTCTGAAGCTAGCATTAACATATTTTTCATTTTTTACATGGGGCAATGACTCCAAGAGGAATAGAAAAGTGTTGGCAATGGCACTAATAATCAGAGTGATGCATAATGTATGTTCCATATGTACAAATATCTATCTATGCAAAGGAAGCACAGATACGTGCATTCGAGGAGAACTCTTTTGAATATTATTTCACTTATGGTTCGTAGGTTGTTGCAAGTTGTATTGCTTGATCTCTGTTAACACACTATTGATTGTTCCAAATTTTGATAGGTTGTTGTTGAGAGAAGACTGTATTTTTTTTGGAAGAACAAATATTGTTTAATCTATGGTCAATGTCTTATTCCTATCATTTTGCAAGGATATGTTACTGTGCTTGTTTGTCTTTAATGTTTCTCTCCACCTGGCTTTGTGCTGAAACAAATATTGTTTGATTTATGCCATATGTTATGTTGCTATACCTACAATGTAGAAAAATACTTAATGTTATTCAGGTTACATCTCATTGCATTAGGTATTATTGATCACTATTCTTTGCAATGGAACAAAATACTCAATCTTATATTCTTTTTGTTAGCTTCCATTGGGCATTGTCGATTATAGTTATGTTGCTTAAGCTATACTATTTCATTTTGGAGAAGGTGTTGTTCAATAGGCTGTATTCTTTCAATTTTTGTGTAGGTTGTGTTGAGAAAGGGGTGTTTTTTTTTTATGGGTTTGTTACTGTCAATTTTTTATGAGTTTCTCTTTAATGTTTGCGTTTTTGTGTGTATGTTTGCAACAAAATAAAATATATATATACATACATACATATATATATATATACATATATATATACACATAAATACACACACACACATACATATATATACACACACACATATATATATACATTATTTGAATTTCCATCGAGACATTGTATGCAAAAGGTTGTACTATTTGTTATAAACAATATTATTTCATTAATTCTTAGCATCTTCTGGCTATTCTAATTTTGAGAAGGTGTTGTAGAGAAAAGACTATATTGTGTGTGAAAATGACTATTATTTGGTTTAAGGATCGCACTTTGTGTGTATGGTTTTGCATGCATTTGCTAGTTGTCATTTTTCTTGTGTTCGATGGCTTTCTCCATTTGGGGTGGTCTTGCAACTAAAAATATACTACTTTCTAAATATACTAGTTTGTGAATAGAAGCTTATCCAAAATTTATTCTCATGTAACACCCCTCCATTTTGGCTCTTTTGTTCGACAGTATTCTTCTTTGTTATGTTGTTTTTGTTTATGCTTTGACTTTGGTACTTGGTTACTATTTGATCTCAAACTGTTAAGCGATGCGAATGTTATATTTTGTTGTGATGGTATTTTACTCTGATGTTATCATTATGGCATGCTTTGGATTAACTTAGCAGATATTGAATTAATGGATGTTTCTAAATGCTTTGATCTATATCATTGATGTGTTAGGATCATCACTAGGTATCTTTGTATTGGTAACGGGGATGTGATTGTACCACCTACTCTTATGAAATTTCTATGATTCTCAGGATTTCCTCTTCACAAATGATTTTTTACGGCACATCACATATATGCATGTTCAAGTATATTCTTTTTCCACTGTGTTATTGTGTACAGATTAACCAACTCCAATTTGATTTCACAAGTTTGAGAGTGTCCATTGGCCAACGGTATTTGATTGGGAGATAGTAACTAGGTTTTTCGTGCTAAGTCATCACCCTAGTCATAGCGTGTCGTCCGGTTAAGTTGCTTATTTATTGTTCATCTCTTCTTGTTTCTATTTAAATTGCTAGTGAAAAAGGTAGAATAAATGGTTTTATGTATGCAAGTTGTTTATTAAATTTATCTGGTTATGATGTTATAAATGTTGCTTAATTTATTCATTAATTTAATTTAATTAATAAAATGATCTAATATGGGATTAGATTTATTTATTGATTAATTAAATTAATTGTGTTAAAATAAATCAAGTTAGTCATTTTGGAAATTATAAAGTTAAAGTCTTTTGGAAATGAAAATTGTTAAAAGCATTTAAATGCATATGAAATAGAAATTTCAAAATAGATAATAAAGTCTTGTTGAAAACAATTTTGGTTTTAAATTTAAAAATTCAAAATATCTCTAAAATGCAATAACTTTGGGGATAAGATATTTTAGGGTATTTGACCAAATTTGGGGAAGAAAATAGGGAGGTTTTGGATTCTTGAAATTTGGTTGGGAGAAAATTGAAAGGAGAGAGTTCATGATTTGTTGATGCACCTTGGATTGGAGTGAATTTTTGGAAAGATCTTTGCAGCCCAACACCAGATTTCTTCTTCTTGCTCTTGCTTCAGCTTCTCATCATAGGTTCCTTCACATTTTATTGTTTTGAAAATTGCTCTTTCAATTTGAAATCTTGCTTAGAAATCAATTTGAAAACCCTCTTAAAATCTTGAAAGCATTTAGAATTCTTGAGGAAAAACAATCTCCTTCAGCTGTAAAATCCCCAATTTTATCAATAGAAAATAGAAAGGAAACAAAAGAAATTTCCAGTTTGTTTTTTTGAAATTAAGAAATTTTGCTTGCAAATTCTGTTCCTGGGTATTTTTTTTTGTGGGAAAAATTTGCTCTATCTGTCTATGAAATGGAAAATTTAGATATATATTTATAAATATGTATGTATATATATATATTATGATATATATATATATACTTACATATATTATAAATATATAATATTGGGTTTTCTTATTTTGTTTAAAAAAAAAAAAAAAAAAAAAAATTAACAAATAAAATGGGTTCTAGGAAAAAAATCTCGCTAGAATTCCCTTTAAGATTGGTTTTTGAGTTTCTTTAAAATTAAAAAAATTAATATTAAATTTACTTTTTATCAGAGAGTGTGTGGTGGTGTTCTCACCATAGGTTTACTATTAGCTGCCACCGCTTCATAGGAAGTTGTGCTACCTTCCCAACAATTCCTATGGAGAAGACACAAAGAACCTTTCCATAGTATGGCTATGTCCCCATGGAAAGGTCATGGATCTTTAGAAATTCATTTTTTTAAATTATATAAAAAATTCATTTATATTTATATATAATATATATAATATTTTATTATTATTATATATATATTATATACATATATATTTATATATTTTTTTAATTATTTATTTAATATTTACATTATATATATTATTATATATAATATCTGTATATTATATATATAATATATATATGTTATACTTTTTAAAATGCTTGGGAATGTAATTTGATTTTAAGAATATATATATATATTTTTAAATAATATTTGTATATTTAAAATGTATATATAATTCTATATACATTGAGTTTACGATTAGATAGGTATGTTTAATATATACTCATATTTAAGTATATTGATTCTGATTTGGTTACTTTAAAATAAATGATCGAAATAAAATTGACTTCTTAGTAAAAGGTTTTATTTTATAAAGTTGATTTTTATTAATATGTGTAATTGGAGAAAATGAAATTAAATTATTGGTTTAAATTTCTTAAAGTTGTCAATGTGATTTGACTTACTATTGAGTTTGTGCAAATAATGTTGATTATTTAATTGATTTCATGCACTATGTCGTTGTTTGACTTGGATTTAGGAAATCCTAACATTAGTTTATTGGGATGCCTGAAATGCTTTCTTTATGATGTTTTTGTTATTTCTCGATGTTGGGAAAATGGGGTTATTTGTCTAGTAAGTCTTCCAGAGGAGTTATTCTAGGTTGGGATGTTTTATGTGGTGGTTCAATTTGCGAATTGCCTTGGGAAATGCGTATAGTTGTATCATGTTGTTTTACCCTGTGTTCTCGAACGGGGATGGTTTGTGCCTCCTTGGGTTTAGGAGTGGCTTATGTGGTATGTGCCTCCTTTGGAAGGAGTGGTTTATGTGTTTCGTTGCCTCTTTGGATTGGATTTGTTATCATATCTAGTTCACCCATTGAATTGTGGTTTTGTACCGTGTATGTTTCGATAGGAGAGTGGCTCTTTATGGGGGTCTGACACACAAAGGAGCACCAGGGTAACTCACTTAGGGTTTAAGTAAGTGATAACTTAAAAATAATTAATGAAAAACTCTCAGACTAATTAAGATAATAAATGCCTCTCTCATGACTCATTCACTTTTAAGGTTTGAGATGATGAGAAGCACAACAGGAGGAGGGTCTAGCTGCCAGTAGAGGAAAGCCCGGGTAAACCTAATGGCGTCCTGGGTAGTCTAGGAAGGTTGATCTAGGGTAACTCATAGCAAATGATGTGTGACACTCTCTCTATGTCAACCAGAAGTCAGTTTGTTGTACTGCGTAGATGATCATTGTTCTTTGGAAGCATTGTAACCATTGTGTTAAGTGATGTTATGTTTACATTTGATTCAGCACAGTTATGTATTAGCTTGTGTCTAGAGGTAGATGGTCTTGTATAGGAATTCCTTGTTACTATCTCGTAGCATGGGATGTGAGCCTTCGGGTATCACATGGTTGGGTGAACGTGGTGTTAATCCGCTGGGTAGTCCTTTTGTTCATGTGGATGAGACTTAGTTGGAGGAGCCTCGTGGCATCCAGCTTCTTCTCATGTTTATTCTTTTCAGATGATATTACTTTTATTACCCCTCATTTGTTATCGAGGTGGAATTTGTAATTTATAACCATGCTTATTGGATTTATCTCATTCGGGGAATGAGTGTTGTAATCTTATTGTTAAATGATTATTGATATTTAAAATCATGTGGTATTTATTATTCTTGATGTAATTCATCTTGTATGGAATGTATGTGTTCTCAATTCTTTAAGTAATTAAATGTGATGTTTCAATTCATGTTTCTTGTTTAGGTTTAAGTAACTCAGTCTCATAACCTTAGGGGTCATTGCATTGTGTAGTGAATTTTGCATGTTAATTATATTTAAAAAAAAAATTGTTTGTTTGAGTAGTTAATTGCAACTTCCCTAGGGTTGTGTGCGTGGCATTACATCTCAACCTAAACCCATCACAAATAGAAATAATATAACTCTCAGAAGAGCACCCTATTGCAAATTAACATAGACAAATGAATCAAAAAATATGCTCATTTCTGAATGAAAGCTTTTAGAAAATTGAAATAATACAGCCGTGTGAACAACACTTTCTGAAAAATAACACAATCTAGCAAGCACATTCACAAAAATTTCACAACTGATGAATGCACTTGCACCTTCACACAAGCTTGTCCTCTTCACTCACAGCCACCTTGAAGAATGACATAAACCTAGACAATGACACCTAAAAATGCATTTTTTGAAAATTACACACCCGTGCATGCAACATAGAATATCTTGATAGAGTTGTGTACATATATATGTGTATCATGATTTGTGTATGTAAGTATCTATGTCTAGGTATTGATGTAATACTTTCCAAGTGTTTTTTGATACTACTTTGCAATCTCTAATGTTAGTGCCATGTTGGATATGGATTTCATATGGTACTTGGCTATAATGTTTGTTATGTATGTCATGGAGCTCAATTTAGAAACCACCGTTGAACAATGCTTTATTAAGAATACCCTAAAATACTCTAGTAGTTTGGTGAGTTTTAAATGCAAAGTATTATTGCAACCATTTCCAATGTATGCAACACATACAAAAAACCTTTGTCCTATTATTTCATTTATAGTGTGCAGCGTGTGGCACACTAATCCGAGTAGCAGGTGGTAGATGCGTTATAACTCTCTGAGCTAGCATATATTGTCATTGTCCCATGCATACATTAGGCAATTTTCAACAAGGAATTGTTTGGTGTCATTATGTTGCTATACCTGAAATGAGAGCCATGAGCGATGAGGGTAAGCTTATGTGAGGATGCAAGCTGGATTAAGCTCTATGTAGCTTCTGTGAAGGTGGTTGTAGGTTATTTTGTGTTTTTTGAATGGACAGATGGATGTAAATGCAAAAGAAAAGTGTCACCTCTAATAATATTTTGGCCATTTTTATTCAAAAAATTTAGTGAGAAAATGTGTGTTTGAAGCAAGTGGGAAGATCTCCATGTCGAAGGAACCCCTCGCGATTTTGCTCGATTTGTGGTCACGGATTGTACCACGCTAAATTGCTTGATTTGCCACAAGGTACTATTGATTGTTTCAAATATCTTGTCTCATCTATCGTTTCAATTTTCTCAGCATCACTCTACATGGATTTGATACTGTTATTTTTGTTGGGTTTCATATATATGTACATATATATGTATGTCTCTATATACATAGATATATATTTATATATGCAACTATCACCACTACATGGATATCATAAATGAGTGAGAAGGGCATAATGATGTGAAGGTGCAGGTGCATTTATTGGCAGTGGAATTTCTATGAAGTTGGTACTTTATGTTAACTTGCATTGACCATTGTTAATAATTGATCTCTTGCCTAAGCTATATCATTCCATAGAGGAGGCTAGGAAAATAGAGTGGTTGTATAGGATGCCAATGAAATGTCATCAACATTGATTGTTGTATAGTTTCCGTGTAGTGGTGATTGTGCAAGTAACATCTATTTTAAAGTCCTCGAAAAACAAAACAAATGTTTGTGCAGTTATCAATAACATATGTTTTGGTCTCATTCTCTAGGTTTATGGGCTCCATGTTCTGGATATGTTTGCAAGCTTGGGGGAAGAATGCATACTACAGATAGCCAAGATGCAAAGCTCTATTTTAACCAAGCAGGAAAATTTGCATCCCAGTAAAACCATTTGCCACATTGTTTCATTTGTGGTCTGCGATTTTTGGAACCCTATAATGTCTAATCTGAAAAAAGGCAATGTCAATTGCTTCAAATTTTGATAATTTGAACAAACAAGTATATTATTTTGGTGGGCTTTTCATTGTTAACTTTTGGCAAGTTGTTGTTGAGAAGGCTACATTGTATGAATTTTTTGATAGGGTTTTGTTGAGGCATAAGTAAATTTCAACTATGGTTTATTTCCATGACTCTTTGTGGATTTTTGTTTATGGCTTTTGTTTGGTGGTTATGTTTTGAATCCAATACAATTGTTCATATTATGCAGTGCTTTTTCGTTGCTCTTCTGTATCTTGGGGTATATTGTCTCATGCTCAAAAAAGGTTTTGTTGACAAGTCTTCCAATTCTCCTTAAGGTGCTATATTTGTTGGCTTTTGTTTTGTGGTTATGGCTGCAATGGAATAAAATACTTAATCCTATACACTTTGTGTTAGATTCCATTAGGAATTCTTGATTATTTTTCTGTTGCTTTAGCTATATGGTTTAATTCTCGAGAAGCTGCTATTGAAAAGGCTCTATTGTCTCAATCTTCAATGGCATTCCATTGAGAGAACAATATATTTTTTAATGGGTTTGTTACCATCATTTTTTGGTGGATTTTTCTTTAAGTTTTGTGTGTTTTGTGGCTGCGGATTTCCACCAGTTTGTAACAGAAACAATATTCATCAGATACCATGTTCCTTTTCTATCTCTGGTGCATCTATATTAATTAATAAAACAAGACACCCTACCCAAATTCTTCAAAACCCTCTATTATTAATAAACAAATAGGAAAATAAAATGGTCTCAATAGCACCTTCTCAAAATTAGAATAGCCAAAAAATGCCAAGAATTAATAAAATAACATTGTTTATAACAAACAATACAGCCTTTTGCTTACAATGTCTTGAGGGAAATTCAAATTATGTATATATATATGTTTGTGTGTGTGTGTGTGTGTTTGTATATATATATGTTTGTGCATGTGTGTCTAACAACTGACATGCAAGATGGGTGGATATCCCTTATTTGTGTGAACTTTGGTTAGGTTTTTTTGTCAGCCTTTCCATCTTTTGAAGCTAGTTGAGTCAGCATATATGCACTTTCAAAAAAGAAAGATTGTAATGTCAGTAAAGCAACTATATAGTCTATGCCATTTATGAAAAGGCATTGTTGACTGCAGGTCTATAGCCCTAGATTATAACCAAAGATAGAGGATGATAGCCAACAACACCTTGCAGAGTACAATAAGGCCAGTAGCCTCTTGGCCAGCCATCAGCCTTTCTATATCACAACTTTTACAACCATCGAGGGAAAGGTTCCAGAGATGCCTAGCACATGTTGGGAAGCTATAGAACAAATTTCAACAATGCCTTGTACAAAACAACATAAACTGTATAGTAGTGAAAGCATGAACACAAAGTGAAAGACTTCAATCAGAAAATCATGATTTCAACAAAGACGTACAAAGTAATTTTGCAATCCATCACCATTCAATAGATACGATGGCTATCAACAAGTCTATAATTACCACTAGACATGTTGCATAGGAAATATTGCAACAAAAAGAAAGCTATATGCAAGTCCAGTAAAAAGAAACACGTGTAAATAGATAAACAATGGCTGCTCCCAAATAGCCAGCAAATAAAGACATGAAAGCCACATAAATATGTCAAATATAAACAAGCCACACTATACACTAGTAAGGCTATAAATGCAAGCAAATCATGTTTGTAGTTTGCTCCATGCACATGGGAAATAACCAATATAGGTGGCAAGAACAGAAAATAAACAAGGAACAAACTTACAAGATCAAGGCCTAATAGTTGTGGAGCAACCTCAAGAGAGCTAGATTCCACTAACATTACTAGAGTCATTGTTTGTAAAAGACAAAGCTGCAACACCAGCAGTTGGCCACAAGTTATATTGTGAAAAGAATACAACATCCAAAGATTCAATTAAACCATCAAAAGCTAACAAGGTTCATTCTCAATTTTTAAATAGAAAACCTTTTTGCATTCCTTTTTTTATTGGCACATCTACAATATAATCAAAACAAATAATATTAAAAATGCACATTTACACATCTCTCCATAAATAACTTCAAAAACAATCTATACTCCTCCAACACAACCAACCTAGAACATATTCTCTCCACCAATGTGATCAATGGTGGCATCAATCTTCCATATATCAACAAAAATAAAACTTATCATTCGAAGAATGACCCAATCAAAAATAACATACAAATCACTATATACCATTATTGTTTGTATCCATTGTGACATTGATACATATCTACACAAAGGGGAGGAAAAAATTTCTAATTCATGTAGATGTTTTGTGGCCATTGTTCAAACATGGCATTCTTCATCATTATGCTCTATCCTAGGCCACATCCTATCATTTTGAATGACACACCATAAGAACGCTATATTGTTTCATTTTTAGATAAGCTACTATTGAGAAGAGACTACACTATTTCCACATATAGGAGGAACGAATTTTTGATTCATGCCCTTTGTTTTATGACCATTGTTCCAATATGGAATTCTTTATTGTTAGACTCTAGCCTAGGATACTTCGTATCATTTTCAACAAAGTATCGTGAGACTGCTATATTGTTTCAATTTCAGATAAGGTGTTGTCAAAAAAAGGCTATATTGTTCATTAATATCAATATTGTTACCAAACTCAACAATGGCTTGTGGGAATGGTAGCCTGTATCTTAAGTGTGACATGGAGGATCTATTTTACCATTGATCAAAGCGGTGGACAATGTATCTTGTTGGTTATGGGCTTACTTTGAAATTATGCTTGCAATGGAGTAAAACACTTAATCTTATAGACATTGTGTTAGATTCCATTGGGCATCATTGATTATGACTGCTTTATAAGAGTATTTTATGCATCTAATACCATACATGTATATTTCTTCAGATAGTCCAAATGAAATGAGTTGGGATGATTGTCAAGAATTCCTTTTGGGTAACAACATTAAAACACTCCATCAACCAATATGGTAGGATGGAAATCAAGTGTAGTTTTTTTTTGTACATACTACATCATGTTGTATGCACCAAGTATGGCTAAATTATAACTACTTCATTCATCCCATTGCAACTATAGAGAAAATTATCCATTATAAAATTATGCATTATAAAATCTAGAACTTTTATATCTCCTAATTTACATACTCTCTATGAAATAGATATGATCATTGCTCTAAAATTCACACTTTGTATACACAAAAGATGTATATGGTCTGGCGTTTCCAATAAAAGTTTTACATAAGACAGTAGGTTTCAATTTTAGCTTTGTGTTCCAATGGCTACAGTGGAATAAAATAAGGTCTAATGCTATGCAGTTCATTCCGTTTTTGCATAATCACTACAATAAACTCCACACTTTTTTGTTATTAATCTTGCAAGCCATAGCCCAGCCATAATGTGGCAATTGATAAACTAATGAATTACAAACAACCTTTCAGAATAATGATAGTGACTACAAAACCAGTAACAATGGTCAAATTGACAATCAGATCCCAATGCACTTAATTTTTGATAGCATCTTCTTCTAAATGCCAAGGTCTATCAATCCTTCCTAATGCTCCATCCACAATACACTACATTTCAAATACACATATACATATATACACATACATATATACATCTAGATATATATACATGTATATATACATTTATACATACAAAAATCCACATACATACACACATACATACATATATACATATAGATATACATACATATATATAGATACATATATATATACACATACATATATATACATACACATATATACACACATATATATACACACATATATATATATATGTATATACAAATATATAGATATAT
>VDFB02358029.1:0-25572 GCA_007258455.2 Sequoia sempervirens
TATCACTCAAAGCATCTCTATGCATGGGAGGAGAGCTCACCCTATGTTCAACGTAGCTACGACCAAGCTCTTCATGGCTCCATGGGATAGTCCATTCTAATCCTGCCTTGATTTTTAACTGTTGGCATACATTGCTGTAGCACTATGTACTATGTTGGACAAGCAATCACCACATGATTTATTGAGAAGATTCAACACATTCAATAGTACGTTCATGATATCTTGAGAACCAAAGAAAAGTACAAATAGTGACATGATCAGCATTGAATCCCTCATTAGTCCCATGTGGAAGACAGGGAATGGTTGTACATTTAGAAAGAAAAGCTTTAGAGCCCAAAAAGGAAACTGAAGTCTTTGCAATATGGTTCATACACCATCTCCAAGGTGTGTGATAATGCATTTGAATTGCTTGCCATCTTAACCTAGGTTGCATTTAGTGTTCAACAAAGATTTATTTTGGCCATACTTTCTGCCAATGTTGGATGCTCTAGATGTTGTTTAATAAATGGAGAGCACAAAATTGAACCTTAACATTGCCACTCCAATTCCTGTGGATTGGATCTTTGATGCATTGGTTAAGGAGATGAAGAATCAACAAAATCTACTCTATTGGGTGGTGAAGGTAGGGCAATATCTGTATGAAGGTAAGTGATTCTCTAAGAACCAAACTCAATCAAAAATTTCCAAATCTAGTATAGAAACTAAGAGCAATTGGGAAAATTGCTTCTTAAGGAGTGGTCAATGGTCTAGAAAACATCTAATGTTATTTAAGTGACAGTTTTTGTGCAGATTTATGAAAATTTCTGAAAGTCTATTTTTTTGTTTTTGTATTTTGCATTTTTATTCAAAGTGGAATATGGCAATGCAACAGCTGGACCTCCGTATACTCTGGTTCAACCCAGATTTAGTAATTCATGATCTAAGATTTCTAATATAATTATATATGTGCAGATTTCAAATTTCCAGTTATGACCCCGAGGAGTAGGGATATCAAAATTAACTTGAATTTTTAAAAAAGTTTTCTAATAACTTTGTCCTTGTTTGGATGTTCATTTCAACTTCTAAGAAGTAGATGGGTTTCTGCAAAATGTGGTAGCTCTTTGGTTCTCACCTTGAAACCTACTTTACTATTTTTAGTAATTTTTTAATTTCTTGAATAGACAAGTTATATTATGACTGAATATAAAGCATGTAATCATAGTAGAGGGCATACAGCTCTCTCATCGAATTTGCCTGTTTTTTATAAGCTCTCAATTAAAATAAGAATCTACTTTGTTTATATATTCAGTAATTGTCAACTTTGTTTTGTTCGAGTATTGTTCAATTGCTGCTTATAAATATGTTAAGTTCCTCAACTAGTGTATTCTCCTCTGAATTATCAGCTTAATTCAGATCAGGAGGGTTGTGCCAACATCAGCTGGAAGTGGTCCAGAGCAAGAATTTGTGCTCAGTTGGCCATTTTGGTAATGCTCAAGGTGTACAATTGGATTTTCAATACTGTCTTATGAGCTTTGGAATGCTCTACATGGAATTCAATTGGGCCACCACTAGAGAAATCTCAATTGCAGAATGCAGAATTGCAGTTTTGTGGCTAGAGCTCAAATCCTTGAGTGGCATGTTTGAGGTGTACAAGTCTCATTATAGTGAGATGACACTATACATCAAATACCTCAAGGTTGAACAGCATAAGGAAGATTTTTTTTTTTTCTCAGCATCAAGCCTATAGGCCCATACTTTTGTTCAGACAAACCCCTCAACAATTGAAAACATGTACAGAAAGTGCCCATGATCCATATTGAAAACAAAGGCCTACTAAGTGAATTGCATGCATTGTGCCGAGCAGAGATCATTCTGCAAATAACGGCCCTGTTCACTCTAAAGGCCCTGTTCACTCTAGAGATGAGTTGTCAATGAGGTATGCTCTTTCAAAGTAAGGTTTGGGGGATTTGTGAAGTAAAGGGAAAAATATGGCAGGCAGACTATAGGAGTCAAACAACAGTTTGGAGCTGTAAAAGGTGAAAGGTACAAATGAAGGAATCTGTGCTGCTGATGGTTTTTCTGCTGCAGACTCAAGGAGAAAGCACATCTAATGGGGGGTTTGGGAAGTAGAAAGCAAAATATGGCAGGTGGATGCTAGGAGCAAAACAGTAGTTTGGAGCTGGAAAAGGTGAGGGGTATAGGAATGAAGCTGCCACTAGTGATGTTTTTCTGCTGTAGGCCCAGGGGGAAAAAGCATGTCTAGTCTTCTTGAATGGAATGCATGGCCTTAGGTGGCCACGTTCAAGTTGGGCTTCATTTTTTATCTTCTTCGAAGTGTAGTTTAATTTTTATGCTTAAGCATAAATCTGGCTGGCCTTCTGGTGTGTTTTCTCTTAAGGAGCCTTTAGATAGCTTGCCAAAACTTGGTTAGTGATCTGTGCATATTATTTTTAAACACAAATTTCTTAAAGTAGTCCAGCACACAGTGTTGAGAATAATGGTTACAATGGACCCAAATAATCTAATATTCATTTTACCAATCAAAAAAGATTATATTAACTAGTATTGGAGAATCACATATCTAGTGTAAAAGGAAAGCAGCGGTAAAGATGTAATGATGAATCTTTGACATGTTAAACTTTCCATGCTCTTTATTAGTTATTTTTTCAATATTTAATTTCTTTTGTGAAAACATTATCCAATATTTTTAGTGGTCACATATAACAATCTGTGTATTTATCATTTCATCCCTTATCACATAATGAATTTGACTCTTTATTCATTTCATTGTCATTGTAATGAGGCAGTCTTGGGAATTTTGTATCTGGTTCATGTTGGTAATCAATCTTCGTCAGGTTTAGGGCCTCTCACAAATAATCTATTGCCATTTCTTTTGCAGTCTTGTCCGACAACAACAAACGCTTAATGTATGATGCAGGAGTCTATGATGATGATGACAATGAATTGGTGTGCAGTAATTGTCATTAAAATCACTTAACTTTTTTCTTGTAGGGTTTTAGTTTTACTTTGTGTTTTATAATAATACTTTATTTTGAAGAACTGTTTGCATGATTAGGAAATGAGCTCTTTTGTAGGAGAAATGGCTGCAATGATGTCAAATTCAGCAAAGCAGGTATGCTTCTATAGCGACCATAGTAGAGGATGCATTTCTTAAATCTTTCATGTGATAAATATAAATACAAAGCAATGGTTGTAATGTTGAAGCTAATTTTAACTTGGACTACATTTGAGGCAGTATTAATGGAAGCTAGAATTGGAGTATATAACGGTTGATGCTTATTACAAACAAGATAAAAACAGGAAAGCCATGATCTTGCTTGGTTTCAATGAGTATTTTTTTATAGATTGCTATGCATTGTTGGAATGATGTGATTCTATAGTCTTTTAAACATGAATTTAGAAATGTCTTAAGAATTGAAGCATATATTGTTCTAAGTAACATGATAGAGGGAAAAACACTAACAAATTTCACCTTTGGTTCTCTGTATTAGTGAATATCATTAGCATATAGGTTCCAGTTACTTGTGCTTTATTTGTCTTTCCTAGTCATTTTGTGGGGCAGCAAAGAGCATAGGTTTTAAATCCCCTACTTGTCTAATGTTGATTCATTTGCAATTTGTAGTTGTAATTAGACCATATAGTGCACATTACTTGTCCTTAATTGTTCTTTGGTAATGTGTTATGCATATCTAAATGTTACTTAGATAACCACATTAGTCAATGTTTGTATTTCTCGGCATAGGTAATGTGATTTGGCTGTTACTTTGGGTGAGTTGGATCTCTTCCAATTAACTGAATTTAATCTTTATTTCCTTTCTCAAAGTTCTCATCATTTGCTGCTTTGGATAGTGCATGTCGATTACTTTATATGAAGATAATTTTGCTGTCCATCAGGATGAATGTTATAATGAATATGATCTTTGTGTATATTGCTTCCAAAATGTGTGTACAGGAGATGAACCTTTGGACTGTTAGTGTAGATTTATTATTTTCCTTATGTTAGGGGATATTTCTTTTTTCTTTTTTCCTACACATATTATTAAGCTTGCTTAGGTTAATTAGAAAGGTTAATATGAGACCACGTGACGTATTCGATCAGTTACATGTGTCACTCTTTGCCACACATGGGTAGTCGAGTCTCATACCCTCCTTTGGAATTATATGTAACCTCCCACCTATTATGGGTAGTTGGAGTTAATTGTAATGAATCGGACCAATTTTTTTATTTTTGATTACAATAGGCAATGCAACACGCACCCGTTAAGGTTAGCTCTAAAACCAAAACGATGCGGAAAGCAACTCTAACCAAGGATGTACACTAGGATCCCGATGTTGGGCAAGGTGTGAGCATATGGTCAGAGGATCTGATGCAATGCTGAACTGAAAGGGAACTCTAACCAAGAAATGCGTCTAGGAAAGACGAGCATATGGTCAGAGGATCTTATGCATGTTGAACTAAAAGTAACTCTAACCAAGAAATGCGCCGAGGAGTGGCGAGCATGTGGTCAGAGGGTCCCTATGAATTACTTGACTGGAAAGTAAATAGGTGGCAAGCCAGCCTCTTCCACTTATTCAGCGGGAAGTACAAGTAAGTAAAAAGAGAAGTGAGAATGCTGACAGTACTACTGTTCAGCTTACAATGAAATAGAGTGCCTGCCAAGAACACAAGATTAGAAGCTTATTAATTCTGCAATAATGTTTAGCTACTCTCCAATGCTCACAAGACCACTTAGAATCAATTTCTCACTCAACTAATGAATTCCCACAATCTGATATAACTGATTATTGACTGAAAATGCACAGACCAACAACTCAGCAACTCACTATTATGCTCACAACTCACTCAAAACTCACCCAAAACACATGAGACAAAATGCATAATGCTCCTAGGATGATGGCGCCCAAGAAGGAACAATAAAACCAACCCAAAAGACTCACATTTATTTTGCACGGAATTCCAAGCATCTCCAGAAAGGTACAGCCCTCAAGGAGGGGCGATTTTGCTCCATAAAATCCAACTCTTGATAATAAAATCTGAAATTTGGCACTCAAGGTCGCCCCTAGCAAGAAATCAGATTGGTAAAGTACCCAGAACGAGAATATTTTTATTTTTGAATCTTTGAATAAAACTTACAATCAGCTATGATAATCAGCAACTCCAAAATATGACTAGAATGCAAGAAAACTGAACTAAGATGCTAGAAACTCAAGTACAATGCTAAAACAACTCAACTACAATCTATCTCTCAACTAGTTGCTATCTTTCAAGCAAGAAGATGAGCCAAGTGCTAGGAGGTATGCTTTCCTCGAAGCTTTTCCTGAAATCAATCCAGCAGCATAACAGTATGGTAGACAAGAGATGAGAAAATGAAGAGAAGAGGTCTCCTTATGTAGACTTGCAAAGCATCTTCCAGAAGCATCTAGAAGGGCGCCCAAACCAGTCAAAGCATTATTCAAATTTGAGTTGACTCTTATCCCTCCAAAGTGGCCCCACTTCAAGCATGATTTAAGACCTTTAGAAATATTAAATTACCTCCAGATGAGGCGTCCACCCATGAAGTCCCCCTTTCAGAACAACTTTAAGTCATCAAACTAGGCTAAGGGGGTTATAACATTAAAATATAACATCATTTTAATTAACTTATCTCTCCAGAAAATGCATCAAAAGGCCAAAAACAACTATACCAACTGAATTGACTGCAAAGAGGAGCCAACTGTACTGAAGCCAACAGGACCACTGCCAGAAATAGAATTTACTAAAAATAGTAAATTCAGAAAGTTGCTCAGAACACCATGCGAGCTATACCACTGCGAAGCTCTCTGAAAACCCAGAAAGAATCTGCAAACCAATCACCAAACTTCAAGCAACAACCTCCTCAAAAACAAGAAACCCTAATTTTCACCCTCCGAGTAGCCGGACATTACATTAATTGCACCTCTTGGATGTATTTGCCAATTTTTTGCAATGTATAGAACACTCTCTTCTCACCTCAGCTAGTTCAGTGAGAGTAACGTGAGTATTCTCAAAATTCCCTTGCAGTTGTTTCTTGTTTTCTCTTTCAGGATAATCTCTCCTTTTCGCTACTTTTATCTTCGATCATCTATCAATTGGAGTTGCATTGATCAATGACCTACAACAGATCCTAGATTTGGTATAGTTCATTTTTTTATTTTTTTTGAGAGAGAGATTTGACACTATTTCAGTGCTAGTATTTTTCTCAAAAACTTTGTATGCTCTTCTTTTGCATCTTTGGATGATCTGGAGAATCAAAATAGTTTGAAAGAAAAACAGTTGTAAACTCTATTTTGCATATTTGTGTTCTTGTGAGATTTGGGTGATTGTAGTTTTTTGGTAATCTTGGAGGCATTTTCAGTCTTTTCATAGTGTCGAGAAGTTGAGAAAGTCAAGATTGGCTTTTGTTTCACCAAATTTCGAGATCAAAGGACCTAGTTGTAAACAAGGGTTTGAAGCATGGTTCCAAAAAGTACGTGAAATTCTGGTGCATTTTCAGTCCAAAAGGGCCTCACAATCACACTTGGGAGGTCGAACTGACGAATTTCGACTATAAATTGGCCCTATTTCAACGTCAGGAGCTTTTGAGGAATTTATTTTAGCCCATTGGGCAGTACAACCTATCGTATTGTATGTATTTTTTATTAAAAAAAAATGTGGGAGTGCCACTCTCGTAGTGCCCTTGCACCACCACCACCACCAACAACAACCTCTAGTAGCATCATTGCTTGTAGTGCATGCCGTTGACAATGCCACCAACACTACTCGCAAGAATATTTTGCTAAAGAATATTCAACAAATATTCGCCTAAACTATGTGATTTTCCAAAAGGCGGTTTTGTGTTGGAAAAAGGTTGTTTTGATTTGAAAACGATAGTTTTTGAGTGTACAATAGTTGTTTTTGATAAACAAAAGGTGGTTTGGGAATATTCCATCCAAGGGTATGTTTTAGCGAATTTCAGCATATTTTATTAGATGATGTCATCATGACATCATGTTGATGTTAGCACAAACTTTTAAAATTTGCCCCCTTCACCATTGCAAGTTTTGATGTCTTAGTCTAACTTTGAAGGCCTATAACTTGAGCATATTGACTCCTTTTTTAGTGCAATTTTTTTTAATTGGGGTGGAATTTCATGCTCTACGTAGTGGTGTGATCAGTTTTTTGATTTGATGCTCCAGTTTTTCATAAATTGAAGATTCTTCCAGAATTTGCTGCATAGTTCTTGTTTTCAGACCTTTTCAGAGCCATAAATTGTGCAAACAAACTCCTTTTTGGGTGCCATCTTTTCCAAAGTTCATATTTTTTTTGTGTTCTATGCACTTGTGCTCTCAAATATCTCATATTGTACTTGAGCTATAGTTTCAGTATTTTGGCCATTTTGGGCTCTATAAGAGTTTGGAACTCTAAAAATTTGCATTGTAAATTGCATTGATTATAAAGTGCCAACATTGTAATTTCTATGGGGAGGGTTTGTTTCAAAAACTAGTGAAAAGGTGGGGGGATGACTAGTGTGCTTGATTTTTGCACTTCTTATTTTTTTGCACAACAATCTACTATTTTGTACTCATGGATATATCAACAATTCCTATTTTAACACCATATAACTGTTTTGAATGGAAATCAAAGATGATAATCTATATCAGAAGGTATGGATATCATAGGGTTACAATGGGACTTGAAACATAACCTAAAGATATGCGGAAAAGAGAAAATTGTTTAACAAATGTGATGAAGCTTTTGGTACTCTATGTATGTTTGTGTCTCCGGACTTAACTTTTTCACACTGAACTCATAGTTTTAAGTCCTACCAGTTTTGACACTATAGATGACTTCTTCACAAAATTGAAAGCCATTAGATTGCAGCTAAAACTGTGTGGAATTGAAAAGAAGATGAACAATTGATCTTGAGTATTCTTTCTACGCTTGGTCTTAACTATTCTGTATTTGTTTCTACATTCTATGCTACAAAATGTGCCCTAGGTTGCACCTACAAAATGCCTTCTCTAGATGAATTTGCTGCATAACTCACTAGGGAGCAAGATAAGTTGGTTCAAATAGGTAAAATTAAACCCTTTAAGTCACATGCCTTGGCTGTAAATTAGGGCACAAAAGAACAAAAGGGGTCTGGAAAACAAGATAAGAAATGAAAGAACTAGGGAGCCAAGAAGAAAGATCAAAAACTTGCTGCTTCAAAGAAGCTAATTAGACCTCTTCATCAAAAGGTGAACAACTTAGGAAGGAGAAGGTTAAGTGTTCTTACTATAAAAGGCTTGGCCATGATGAACATAAGTGTTTAAAGAAACAAATTGATCACCTTTCACATCTTCTCGCAAAGAACAATATTAAGGTGCTCGACTTAGTCAAACAAAGTTCATCTAAAGGGTCTTTTAAGGACATAGATAAAAGTAAGGGGAAGGAAAGGGCAAGGCCCTAGATGCTGTTGCTTCACAACCTAACACTTGGATAATTGACTCGAGTGCTTCGCACCACATGGCTTCATCTCTAGATGAGTTTACCCCATTAGATCCATGTTCTATGCTTGCCATACTGATGGGTGATGACACTCTTGTAGGAGTGTGGGAGAGGGTCCGTTGATGTGGGCAAAGGAACATTTCAAGATGTTATTTGTGTTCCATCTTTGTCAGCTAATCTCCTATTTGTTTATCAGATCACTCACGTGGGCTCTGGCAAGAGAGTTGAGTTCACACCAAATACAGTGGTCATCAATGAAATGCACAATGGATCTACAGTTGTGGGAAAAGTAAATCATCAGTCTAGACTACATTAGTTTTCTCACTTTGTTACCGACTCTCATTTGACAACATTACTCACTCACTCAGATGAGGTGAGTTGTTTGTGGCATCAACGGTTTGTCCAGTTGAACTATCACTACTTGCAGTAGCTTAGTCAACACAACATGGTTTCGAGGTTGTTTTTTATTCGATTTTCTAATAGGGTTTGCGAAGGATGCATTCTTGGTAAGCATCTTGAGGAGAAGTATGATAAAGGAAAAGCATGGAGGGCCATACAATTATTGGGGTTAGTACACAATGACTTGGCAGGACTATTTCCACATCCATCCTTTAGCAGGGCTTGATATGTCTTGACATTTAGGGATGATTTTTCCAGATACACTTGGGTTTACATTCTCAAATAAAAGTTTAAGTTCTTTGAGTCTTTTCAAGACTTCAAAGCTTTTGCAAAGAAACAATCAGGGAAGTTCATCAAGGTTCTGTGTATAGATAATGGGGGTGAATGGTGAATATGCTAACAATTAGTTTGAACAATTTTGTGCTTTAGAAGGTACTGACTTGTAACACATTGTTCCCTCACAACCCTCAACAAAATGGTGTCGCAAAATGTAAAAATAGATCTTTGAAGGAGATGGAAAATTGTATGATTCACTCCAAAAGCTTTGGCACCTTAGTATTGGGCAAAGGCAATAAATGTGTGTTACATCCAAAATTGAGTTCCTCATAAAGCTTTGAAGGGGGTAACTAATTTTCAAGCTTGGACTAGTTGGAAACCCATAGTTAACAATTAGTTTGAACAATTTTGTGCTTTAGAAGGTATTGACTTGTAACACATTGTTCCCTCACAACCCTCAACAAAAGCTTTGGCACCTTTGGCACCTTAGTACTGGGCAAAGGCAATAAATGTGTGTGTTACATCCAAAATCGAGTTCCTCATAAAGCTTTGAAGGGGGTAACTAATTTTCAAGCTTGGACTAGTTGGAAACCCATAGTTAAGCACTATTGAGTGCTTGTTTCTCTAGCATGGGCCCACATTCCAACAGAGAAATGTAAGGCTATGGATCCACAAAGCAAGTCTTGCATATTTTTTGGGTACCTAGATGATGCCAAAGGCTACAAGCTTCTCCATTCCACCACTCATGATTTGTTCATGAGAGGAGTGTTCGTTTTGAGGAAAGCACCTCCAGTTTTTCTCCTACCACTTCTCCATCTACCATAACATTGGAGACATTGCATCATGATGACAGTTCTTTGGAGGATCTTAATCCTCCTGATTTTGACGAGTCTTCTTCCTTCACTTCAAATTCGATAGCAATGATGAGGATTCACATTCCTCTCATAGTCATCATATAGAGGTTGATGATTCTTCTCCACACTCTGCAACCACAAGGACTCTTTGGACTCATCAAACGTTGGAGTCAGCAGGTGATTGGGTTGGTGATCCTTTAGATACTAGAAGAACAAAGTCATAGTTTCAACAAGCTCCACATCTCTTCGTTGCTTCAACTTCTGATCCACAGTCCTTTTGAGAAGCTTCAAGTTAACTTGAGTTGAATGCTACTATGCGGGAAGAGTTCAGTTCCTTGGAAAAGAATCATACGTGGGATTTAGTTTGTCTTCCTAATAGAAGAAAACTTGTTCGATGCTAGTGGATTTATCCAACAAAATTTGCAGCAGATGGGTCAGTTGACAAGCATAAGGCTTGCTTGGTTGCGAAAGGATTCTCCCAAGTTCTCGAGATTGATTATTCTAAAACTTTTGCACTAGTTTCCAAAATGAATTCTATCCAACTTGTCCTTGCTATAGTTATAGCCCATTGTTGGGAAGTTCATCAAATGGATGTGGTGAGTGCCTTTCTTCATGGTGACCTTTAGGAAGAAATCTACATGGAGCAGCCACAGGGGTTCGTATAGGACCCTTCACTTGTTTGCTATCTTTGAAAGTCTCTCTATGGCCTCAAACAAGCCCCTCGGGCTTGGTATGCCAAGATGGACTCCTTCCTTTTGACGGTTGGGTTACTTGATGCCATTCTGATTCAAATGTATACATTCTACAATAGGATGACACTCTCACATTTCTGGTTCTCTATGTTGATGACTTGTTGATCACAGGAAGTCACTCATCCACCATTAAAGTAGTGAAAACTACTTTGCATGATAGATTTTTGATGTCAAACTTGGGTCTTGTGCATTACTTTTTGTGGATTGAGATCACTCAGTCATCTTCAGGTATTTTCCTTGCACAACCCAAGTATGCTCTTGATATGCTCTCCAAATTTCGCATGGTTGACTGTAAGCCTACACCGACCCCATTTCTATCAAGGGTCAAACTTGAGGCTAAGTGTTCTTCACCCTTGGTTGATGGCACTTTATATCGACAACTTGTTGGGAGTCTCATCTACTTGACTCAAACAAGACCTGATATTTCATATCGTGTGGGAATGGTCTTTCAATTCATGCAAGACCCACATGAGTTGCATTGGAAAGTAGCTAAGCGGATCCTCCACTACATTTAGGGCATTCACACTTATGGGATTTAGTATACAACAGGTGTGGATATTGACTTGGTGGGATACATTGATTCAAATTGGGTAGGCAATTCCTAGGATTGCAAGTCTACTTCAAGGTATTGCTTCTCACTTGTTTCTAGTCCAATTTGTTGGGCAAGCAAGAAGCAATCAACAATTGCTCTTTCATCTACATAGGTTGAGTATCAAGGGGCAGTTAATGCCACCATTGAGGCTATCCGGCTTTAGAATATTCTCGCCAAGTTTGACATTCCATTCAAAAAGCCACAATCATCTTTTGTGATAATCAAAGTGCAATACAAATCTCAAGGAATCTAGTTCATCATGAGAGGACTAAACACATTGAGATTCATATGCACTACATTCAGGAGTTGATTTAGGAAAACATTAGTGATCTTAAGTACTGTCCTACATTGGAGCAAATTGCAAACATCTTCACCAAAACTTTCACTAAGAGCAAGTTCCTTCATTATGAGCTTTGCTAGGGGTGCGATAGGTGTCTATTTCAAGAGGGGCTTCTTAGTTCTTCCTTTTCTCTCTCTATTTTGAGGGGGGGCTATTCCTCTTATGGGGGCCGCCTTCTTTTGGGGGGGATATCTTTGTACACGGGTACCTCATCAAGCTTCATTTGTTGAGACCCATTTTTTCACCCACCTAAGCTACGCTTAAGGAGGGGTGTTAGTGTAGATTTTTTATTTTCCTTATGTTAGGGGATTTTTTTTCCTACACATATTATTAAGCTTGCTTAGGTTAATTAGATTTGGTTAATATGAGACCACGTGGGATAATCCATCAACTACAAGTGTCACTCTCTCCCACACATGGGTAGTTGAGATGTCTCACAACCTCTTTTGGAATTATATGCCACTTCTCATAACCATTAGTTTGACTCAATTTGAGTAGGTTATGCCACATGTTTTGGCATTTACCAAGTAGGTAGAACCTCCCACCTATTATGGGTAGTTGGAGTTAATGCACCTCTTGGATGTGTTTTCCCATTTTTTGCTATATATACAACACTCTTTTCTCACCTCAGCTAGTTCAGTGAGAGTAAAGTGAGTATTCTCAAAATCCTCTTGCAGTTGTCTCTTGTTTTCTCTTTTTCAAGATAATCTCTCCTTTCGGCTATTTTGATCTTTGATCATCTGTCGATTGGAGTTGCATTGTTTTATGATCGACAATAGATCTTGGCTCGATTCTCACTTCTTGCAGAATCTAACATGGACAAAGGGCAAAGAGCCTTGTGTACATGGGTTACTTCTAGATTATGGTTTGAAATCAAGTGTAGACTCACTCCCATATTGGAAAATCAGATCCCTTGATTTCATGGAGCTTGCTTCTATTCACACTACAATTCTGAACTCATCTTTATTGTGTATTTATTTGATATCATCTCATATCCACTTTGCAAAGGTCCTATTGGCTCAACATACTTGGTTTGATAATATTGTTTTATTAACCTTCTAGAATTTTGAATCAAAAATTTCTTTTGAATGATGTGACATGACATGTTTCTTTTAATTGGCTTCTTTCCCTGCATCTTGCTATTTTTTTTTAACTGCATTCCCCTCTCATCTATGAAATACTGTTTGTTTTTGAGCATTGGTTGGTAGATTTATTCTCATGTTGCACTGGATTTCTTGTCTCAATATGCACTTGTGACTTTGGGGAGGATTCTTGCCTTCCATGTTTGGTTTGGTTGATGTTGATTTGAAGAGTAATGGGCTATCACTCAAATATAAGCCCTTATGATACATTCTTTCTTCTTGAGCTTGATTGTTACTCACACCTCTCATTTTATTTTCATATCTACATTTTTTGGTTGGAAGTAACTGTTTTTGAATCCTTAATCATCACATTTTTTTGATGTCTAATAAAAACGCCTTGCAGGATTTTCATTTTGTTTTAATTAAATGAGAACATCCAGTGAGTTTCTATGCTGGTCTTGCTTCTTTGCTTGGCTTAACTCTCAATTATCTGCTTCTTTTATCTAATTTTTCACAATATCCTTGTGACCTTGTTTGGATCTACTTATCTGCGAAGTTGGAGTCATGTTATGTATTATATGCATAGTTCCATCGTGTTCTTTGGCAGGGTACTCAGCAAAATGTGGAAAGCAATGCAATTCATCTTTTGTCATGGTTCAACATTTCATTGGTTCCTACTTTAGGATGGTCCCAACTTGTTACCCATGTTTTGACATGGTTTAATGGATTATGTTTAGTAATCACGGGCTTCATTGATGAAATAGCTTTGTGAGATAGCTTGTGGGCTAACTTGGCTTGCTCCCAACTCTTTTCATGCACAACTCTTCCTTTTTCCCATTTCCTCTTGGCAGACAAATGTCTTTGCTTGCTTTTATCATATATAATCTGAATCATTCATGTTCTGTGTATGAGGTTTGGCTGATATGGTTCCCTTATGCAAAGCATAAGTCTAGGTCAGGGAAGCTTGTCCTTGCAGTATCTATTGGGATTTTGTCCATTCCTCAATCAGTTATGATCATGAAAGGGAACTTTTTCTGGTGCTATGAAACCCTAAGGAAATCTACAATATAAATACATATTATTCAAATTAATTTTTAGCAACCAACTGTAATGTCCCCTTTTGGGGATATACCTGATTTTTGCCCAAAAATAAGAATTCCAACAATACAATATATTTGCAGAGAGTATTCTATAAATAAATTACACAATTATAATAGAATTGAGAGAAAATCCTAATTAATTAATTAAGCATCATGATCATAGATAATCCCTATTGAAAACACCATATCCTAAATACATTTGGGTCCATTTCATAGCTTATTTCCAACGGCCAACCATATTAGGAATTCAGTGGGAAAGCATGATAGGACGTTGGGAGCTTGTCCTTCTCAATCAAGTCCAAGGGCATGGAATGAGCCTTTGAGTCATTCAACCCCTTGGCCCATAGGCATGGCACATCTAGTTTGGGGTTGGCGTACTTGATGAGGGAACCAGTACTGCTGCATCTCCCTATCACACATTTCATACTGATTCCAAATATGATTGCTTGTTGGAAATCAAATAAATAATTACTAATATTTCTTGATGAATTAACAATTTAAATTAATAAATACTTTAAAGCTTCTTAAGTTCTAAACAGATTTATAAATAAATAAATACTAAATACAACCACATTGCATACTAATCACTTTCCAATATTTAGATTTGCTGCTCTTTTAATCAGAATTTTCTTATTCCAAATCAGACTTGATCCCCAATCGATGCCTTTCACAAATGAAGTGTTCTCCTTTTTATATCTTAATGGGGGAGGGTGAATAGTCACATTTTTTCATTATTATCCCTGCCTTGATAAGGGATACATCCCTTCATAACCAAATGCTGCCTTAAACTCCCTTAAATATTAATTATTTATTTTATTTTGTGATCGCTGAACTTAAATAAGATGGCCGCCCTTTGCAAATTGGTGCCTCATTATTACATATTTACATGGGTGCTACTATCATTAATCACCCCGACTATAATTCCAAAGGTGCTGCGATCTGTTTATGCCTGCTTCTTTCTTACATGGGGCATGACATAGTGCTGCAGTCATATTCCCTGGCAGGGGCATAACTTTTAATGGTGCGTGATTCTTTTGTTAGTACTGTTACCAAATAATTGAATTAGCTTTACTATAGAGTAGAGAGGTTCCCTTATAGCAGGCATGAAGGAACTGGCATGAATGATGAGATCAACATATTATGCTTCCTATGCCATTGAATTGATAGGTGGTAGGCTTTTATGATACACATTTTGGGTGCCAAGACTAAATCTTGAAATTACATTTGGCAAAAAAAGTTTGAGTACTACATAAGGTTATTCTTTTTGAGCTTTGTTTGTGTGATTGTTAATATTGTTATTGAGATGCTTTCTGAAGGTGTGGTATGCATATCGTTTCTTTAGGGGAAGTGTATATGGTATTCAGGAATAATTCAAAAAGTTAAATCTGTATATGGTACTCAAGAATAATTCAAAAAGTTAAATCTGTAGACGAATATTTCTAGGCACGGATGCATATTTCTAATAGATGGTTCATGTGGAAGATCTAAAGGTAGATGATATGCAAGACTTAAAAATATAGACAAATCAACGTTTAACTTGAAAACTCAACAGCAAAAAAAAGAAATTCATGTTATCCTTTAAATCAAAATTAGAATGAGGAAAGCAAGAAAAGTAGAAAAGAATAAGCAAGCAGTTATAAGTCCTTAGAGAGGGCGCTTAAAAATATCAACTTGGATTGCTAGATGCTTCTCTATTTATTTCCATTTGTTGACAAATTATTGAAAGGCAAGCCTGTAATCTAGGGGAAAATGTATGTTTATTAAG
Source organism: Sequoia sempervirens (assembly GCA_007258455.2). Lineage (NCBI taxonomy): Eukaryota > Viridiplantae > Streptophyta > Pinopsida > Cupressales > Cupressaceae > Sequoia > Sequoia sempervirens. Next base: position 15,649 of record VDFB02358029.1, read on the forward strand.
AGGACAAATGATGGAGATGTAATGATGTAAATGAGAACCTAAAAAGCTGCAAAAGCAGAACCAACATATTAATTGAAGAAAGTAGAGTGAATCTAGCAACAAGTACCAGTGCCTAGCTTACTCGGCAATTCCGAGGTTGGTCACCCATGGAACACAATGAGATGGAGTGGCTACCATAGGGGCACTCAAAGATGGTTGAATTATAGCTTGAGTGAATTGTCATAACTATAAGACCTAAAGTTGCAAGCATGGGTCATTGTAACTGGGTACCTAGTAAAGCCTAATTGTTCAGACTTGTTGTGACCTTTTCACACATCGCCCCATTGGAAATGGGGACCCCCTTGTTTTTGCTTTTTACGGTTTTTTGCCATGGCGTCACAACTGTTAATCACCATTTTCTTTTACAATGAGGAGTTAGAGTTTTTAGGAAGTCACCTGGGTCAAGTAGAGAATTCAGGCCCATAACAGTGCCTAGACTTCGTCAAAGTGCCCAGAAGGTCCGAAAGACGAGGAACGCCATTGCTTTGAGTCAATTTTGACACTTCCTATTTTTTAGGGATTCTGCTTTTTTGCTTTTTGCTTTTTCTATTTTTGGCATTTTGGACCAATCCAAGACTTACTATTTTTAGAAAGTCAACATAGGGTTTGGGTCCCATAAATCATGGTAATAACGTTTTCATCTTCAGAATCAAAATTTTGTGCCTTCAAGAGTAAAAAGCAAGAGAAAGAGGAAAACTAGGGTTTTGTTCCAGAGGATCTAGAAGAATGCATGAAATGAGATATGTCCAAGCATAAGCCAAGTCCGCCATGCTAAAAGGGAGTATGGAAAGGCAGTCTTGAAGTCCGCCATGCCCATGGCAAGCCAAGGATAAAGTCCGCCCACTTCTTGAAAGCTTGGCATGAACATCATGAAGTCCGCCCAAGGTTGGAGTAAGAAGATGTCCAAGCAAGGACAAAGTTCGCCAAGACTTGTCCAAAGAAGTCTAAAGTCCGCCAAGCATAAAGAAAAGATGGTGAAACCACTAGCAAATCCGACCTTGGCACTAAGGGAAAAATGGCAAAGACAAGGCAAAGTCCGCCTTGCACAATGGCAGACAGTTGACAAAGTCCGACTTTGCTCAACTGAGGAATGGCACAAGCATGATAAAGTCCGACTTTGCCTAAGGAAAGGATGTCCAAACCTTTATAAAGTTTGACTTGGCACAAGAAGAGTAAAGTTCGACCTAGGCCTAGAGAAGAAAATGCCTTAGTAACAACAAAGTCCGCCCAGCTAAGGAGAGGATGAGAAAATTGGCTAAAACTCAGAAAATTGGCTAAGTGTTGACACCTTGGGGAGAAGCATTCAAAAAATTGACTAAGTGTTGGAAAGAAAACAGGAAGAATGAAGAAAAAGTAAAGAGGAAGTGAATAAAATCTTGGTCCAAGGATGGAATCCGCCCTACATAGCACAAGCCAGATTCAAAATTGAAGGCAGGTCCATAGGCAAAGTTCATTTGAGCATTGAGATGGCCAAAATCTTGGCTAAGTATTGAGTGGTCTACATGAAGGTGTTACAAAATGAACTTGAATAGCCAAAATTTGGCTAAGTATGGGAAATTCTTCATAGAGAAAATTCCAATTCCCTCCATTGTGGCTATAGCATAGAGGAATTGTTCTCCAAATTCAAGGCACTTGAAAGAATTTCAAGGCATCAACAAAGAAAAGTCGAATTTCAGACATCTTGGGGGATTTCATCTACAATCCCAGACCTATTGAAGCAATCAGGGCAACTTCTTGAAGGATTTCATCTCCTGAAGAATTAAAGACAAGCTTCCAATCAGAATTAGATGGTGACAAGAAGAGTATTCCAAACAAATTTCCATTTTTTGACACAAATTGGAGAATTCAGAGAGGAAATCCAAAGGAATAACATCAATCCAGTTCAAGTAGGAAAGAAGAAGAAATCAAAATCTCCAAAGGAAGCCAAGATCAAAGCTAGGAAGGAACAAGCGCAAAGGACAAAGTTGTCAGCAAGGAAGGATATTCTAAGGCAAGCACGTGGAAGAAAAACAAAGTGACCAAGGAAGACATCCGACACACTGAGGTGGCGCCTCGTCACCTTCCAACCAATCATATTGTTCCAAATCAACATGCAACAACTGTGTATTTTATTGTTGGTTTATATTTAGCAGAAGGACAAGTGTCCCCAAATGTAATTTTCTCATTGGTCGAGAGGTAGTTGGTTGTGACAAACCCTAGTTAGGGTTTATTTTTGCAATCTCGGCTGTTGATTCGAAATCAATCTTGGCCATTGAATTGTAATCGAAGAGCCTATAAATTGAGCTCGCTCCTCATTTGTAAAGTGTGAAGAAAGTGTATGAGATTGTTGCGTATTGCTACTTTTGATAATAAAAGCTCTTATGCATGATTTGCTTTGAATCCCTTTTATTGTCAAGTGGTTTGCAAGGTTGCATAGCTTCTTCAACATTAGATTAGAATTAAGATAAAATTTGATTTGAATGTTTGTTAAATGAGTGAAAGATTTGATAGGATTGATTGGTGAAACTCAGCGCATACTTTCTTTGAATAGATGATTTTTATTCAATGCGTAAAGTTAGCCTGAGCTTATGATTGTGGATGCTTAACTTCAGTCTAGATAAGTATTGTTCAAGACATGAAAATTATAATCACACCTCCTTGAATATTGCACCCACTTTATGCAGTTGTCCTAGGGAGGTGAAGCAAAGCGTGGTTACCAGTTTCACCTAATCTTTACTGTCTCTTGAATTCTTAGGAGTAGACTAGAACTTCTAAACCCTTGTCCTTTTGCATTTTTTTTGAAATCCTAAATTGAAAATCCCAAAAGGAGGAGCATTTAATGTTAAATCCGTCTAAGTCCTAAACTTGTGAAGAATTCTTTAACGTAAGTCCCTTTGTGTATTACCAGCATATCACAACGCCCATTGAGCTTATCCACATGTCAAGACCTGACAAAAGAAACCTTGGAGTCGCCATATGATCTTCTCGCAATCTTAGCATACACGGTGATTTTGTTCAAGAGAGGATAGAGTGTCTTTGGACATTTTATTCTGTGTGTTCGGTGGATGATAAAACGCACACCAACAAGACTCATGTGAGATATTTCTAGCCCAAGTAAACATTAAGGTTGGAATTTAGAATAACTAATGTTTATTGACCTTGTGCTAGTGGTATGTAGGTGGCTAACTAATGTTTCAGTAGTAAAGTTGTCATAATTATAGTAGAGAGCCACCATTGCTACAATTAGAGCATGTGGTTGATAGAGTCCAAATGTAATGCGGAAACAACTATTTTCTAGTACGTAATGAGGTAATCTCTCTCATTGTAAATCAACTAGACAGATCCAAGATGAAGATCTGAATGTAATTTGAAGGCTTGGCTTCCTTGTAAAGGTGTTTATCTTGTCTTGTTTATTTATATCTTCCACTAAGAAACCAATGCCCTAATCACATGGTAGGCATAGGTCTAACTCACCCTATAGATAATAGCTACTAATGTATACTTTATGTAGATATATTTACTAATAGTTAAGTTAATACGTGATAATAGTTATAAATTAAGTTTCATCAAGTTCAAACAGTTTGCAATCATTTATGCAGGACCTTCATTGCTGAAAAGGATGATTAGATCATATCTAATTTGATGTCTCATCTTTTGTTGAATTTTAAAGTCAGTCCATTGTGAGATAGAATGCTTTTATTCTTCACATATGGGAAGATTTGAGTCTTTCGCTTGCTTGGTGGGTTGGACCTGAGTACAGTAGCCTCTTGCTGAATTTGCTGCTGACTGAGGTGAGAGTGGAGCCTTTAGACTTGAGCAGATTGATTTGTGGTGTTGAAGATGCCTTGTGCTTTTGAAAACTTGACTAAGAAGACTTCTTGTGGCATTTTCCTTATGTTGAAGGTACGTAGGAGTTATATTCTGAGCAAGTGTATAATGTGATAATATTAGTGTTTTATGCTCCAATAACAAGTGGGAGTTGGACTTTTGATAGCATTTGATATATATTTTAGGGAACCCAGCCAACACCTGAGGTTTTACAAATGATACCCTTTGTTATGCACCCAACCTAGCCCACTCTAGTTTTACCTCACGATGAAATTTGACAAACCACCCTATGTGAATCTAAATTCACTTTTGTAAATCATATAAGCTTATTGAGGCCTATAGGCTTAAGTTAGTTGTGTTAAATTTAACTTCTGAGGATTAAACTAATTACCGAGTGATGCAAGAGCATCCACAACAAGAAGTGATATTGCATCACCAAAAAAATAATAGATAAATAAAACATAGAAATAAGTCTTTTGTGATTGTGCATCATTTCTTAGTTGCTGTGCAACAAACCTTAGCTGTTGCACAACAGTTCCAAGTGGTTGTGTAATGGTTTACTGCACAACATTTCTTAGTTGCTGCACAATAGCTATCAGTTGCTACGCAATTGTTCCCAGTTGCTGCACAACTATTTTTGGCTGCATTTATTCATTCGACTTTTGTCAAACAGTTGGCATATGAAGCCTTTAGAGGTGTTTAATTAGAATGAAGCTGATGGAGTTCAGGGGTTTAGTCTGCAATGATTTGGCAAGATTTGTCTCAAATCAAATGTGGGTTTCAAACTCAAAGCTATCTTGTTTAAAACAGCCCAACATGAAAATAAATTTGATAGGAAAACAAATGGCAGACTGTAATGCTTGGGGATCACTTTTCCAAGAATCGGGAGGATGTTTAAAGCCAAGAAAATGAATCAAAACAGTAGCAAGAACGAAAGGGTGTGGGCAGAAAACACAATAGACCTTTTGGGAAAAAATGTGCTCTAAATGTGACATCTCTGATGATTTGGGCAAGAAAGAAAATAAATGGCAGGGCAAGGGAGTGGAAGGAGAAAATACAGGCCATTGTTTTTTGGGGGAACAGAGATAAAGGAAGAAGAGGTGATGGAGAAACTAGAGAGATGGGACTAACCTTCCAGGATGAGTTGGAACAAGGGATATAGAGAGTAGATCCCCAAGTAGAGAAATTTGGTTTCTTGGGAAGGAGAAAATCAAATGATAGAGATATCCTCCACAGGTTCATTTCTTAACTTTGTAATCTGGAGGCTCATATGTGCATGTTGTAAGCCAGTGTGAGGTAGATTTAATGATTTCAATGCAAGGAATGTGTTTTTGCTTCTGTAATTGTCTGCATATGTGTCAGAGAGTGTTCAGGCTGCTAGGTTTAGGCGGTTGTTCAGTTGATCCCTCTACCTAGACTGCATCACTGATGTTTCAAGATTCTAGCCATTTTATGATTCTAAGGTCAAAGATGGTAGACGAGCATTGATTTTAAGGAATTTGTGGAAACACATATAAAATGTTCACCATGTTAATCCAGAAGTTACGAAAGCTAAAATTTGTTCTACATAGGAGGTCTCACCAAGACACGCTTCACTCTATAATAGGATGCCTAACCTTGGTGAGGGGCAAGTCTCAAACAAGGCATATTGGCCTACCCTTCAATGTGATTCATAACCCAAATGAGTCAGTGTTTGCTTGACCTCTTTCTTGCAAGCCTTGTATATCAGTGGGGACAACTTAGCCAACCTTAAAAATGGACAATATTGATACAAATTTTATCCTGTGTTGGAATGAGCTTGCCCTGTGGTGGTGTATATTTATACAATGTTTTAAGGTGTCTTGTATACATATAGCTTATCTGGATATTGACCTGCAGACCTCAGCACCTGTACAAAATGGCGCTGGTATGGTTACCTCATGGGCATGGAACTGTTATAATAAAAAATCACGTTCTTGATATGGCAAACACCATAAAAGAAAAAACAATGAAGATACAAAAAGTTAAAACCATAACAACAACAAAAGTAGCAAAAGACAACTAACTAAACTGCTGGTAGTCATATACTGCATCTGGTTTTACATTTTTTATTAACCGTTTGCTGATTTTGATGCAATTGATGAAGAGAAATATGAAGATTTATTCACGTGCTTCTTCAATTTGACTGCAATCTTTGATTATTTTCCCATTTTGGGTGGGTATTATAAACCTTTGTGATAAATCATATATCGCAGGTCAACTAATATATTGAATTATTATTCATCAGTTGTGGCTTTCCTAACACATATAACATCAATATCATAGTTAATTTTTGTTTAATTTGTCTCATTTAAATTTTTTTTTTTTGTATGGACATACCCAAGCCCTACTGTATCTGTGGTCCCGAAAAATGGCAAACCCTTGCCCCAAACCAAAATAAGTAACTTGGCAATAAGCCTTTAATCAAACATAAATGCAGTTGTTTTAGAAAGGCTTCTGCATAATCTCAATTTACATTTGGTGGCTTTTTATTACCATAAATAATATCAACTTTGTGAGAATTGTTGGAACCTAAAATTCAAAGATCCCACAATTTCTCAGAAGGAAGTAGATAATTATTTATATGACATTCAAAGACATTGTAGCTGAAGGAAGAGCTTTAGAAATGATTGCATGACGGTAAATAGCAAGTGATACATTTGAAACTGAATGAGAAGCTGCAGATATGTGAACTTGTGTGTTCATGGTGTTTGTTTCCTTGGATATCCCTGGACCAGGGCTGATTTGTACTGTTTGCTAAATTAAAATTTTAAATAAAAGTTTCTGATGATAATCTTTCATGTCGTATCATATCAATCCACTGTGATCACTAAAAGCTGCGCTCCTTGTTATGTTTTTCAAGTATCTACTACAACAAGAATTTTGCATCTTCAGAGTACAATCTATTATCTAATACTTATCCGGAACTATAATAAATAAGATTTTTGATGTTCTAAACTTAGCTTTGTAATTCTTGCTCCAGATTGATGCTATAGATGGTCTGGATGAATTGAAAGCGATGTTCTTGAACATTATTAGTGATGATTATCCCAAACCAGACATTGGTAAGAAGAGATCAAATAATTGCCTGAGAGAAAAAGCTACTACAACGCATTGTAATAGCATACCTTTTTCCACATGTGAATTAAAAAATCAGGGTCAGTTGAGGGGCGGATTCCATTATGAAGCAACTGCTTTGGGAAATCAAAATAGCAGTGCCTTTGGAGGGGTAAGTGTGTTTTTTGTGGCTGCTATCTTCTTAAAAATCCAATATTGGTAAAAAATAATTATTTGACATTCTACTTAAAGAACTTGCTTTGAAAAATGCTCTCCATCTTTACCTTATGATCTTAACTTGTACTGTGCTCAAAGTCTTTTAACAATTTGATTACCTTTTCTACTACAGGGTTATGGTTTAGAGAGCCAAGAACTGAAGCAGATGTTCATGAGCGCGGATGATCATGAGTTTTATGAATTGGCATGCAACAAAGAGCCATCTAATAAACCCTTGAGCCAAAAAGATGGCAAAAATCAATGCAAGAGTGGGCCAACAACTTTTGATGAGCTTGTAGCAAAAACACTTTTTCCTGAAGGTGGAATTACAGGCTCTGATTTGTTTGGAATGGGTTTATGGAGTAAAACTGAGAGTGCTGTTTGCACTGAGGTATGTGTATGCAAAGAGACCAATCTAGTGGGGCTTAGCCTAGATTTTCGTCATCTCTTTTATATGATTTGGTTCTAATTTTAAGTTTGGATCAAGCTCAACTGCTTTATTGCTTAATTAAATTTAGGGATGTAACATTTGGTAGGAATTTATGCAATATCCGATTGAAGTTGCCACTAAAAGGTGCTGTCATCTTAGATTGAAGTTCTGACTAAACATGACCTTGTAATACTGATAATATTTTCAGACAAGCATTAATTCTGCTGCATTAGCAGAAGAGAATGGGGTCAGCAAGAGGCGCAAATTGTGTCCAGAACAGAAAGATGCAAACAGAACATCAGAAGAGCTTGATTGTACCTATAGGTGGAGTGCAGACATCTGTGGAGGTTTGTTCTCGAATAATGAAGATTGGGAACCTACCTGTTTCTTTTGATTGTGCATTTATTGATATCTACCTTCTACTGACAAAAAGTTATTGGTAATGGTCCTTATTCCTTCTAACATATTCCATCTTTAATTGGTTTTAGAAAAAGGAAGCTTATGTAATTTGAGCTCCTTTGATTAATCAGCCTATATGCCAACATAGATCTGTGTAGTTTTAGGGCCAGTGTACTGCAAGCATTTCAGATTTGAAGGATCTGAATCAGCAGGTCAGGGCAAATAGTCAAGATTCATAGTAGTGTGTATCATTTGCTTGATTGAAGAGAAAGGATTTCTTAGAAGTTAAGTGTATTGGCCACTGCTGTAGCTGATTGTCCAGATTAGGCAACAATTATATTTGTATTCCTTACTTTAATGGAATTTGACCGATTTGATTCTCTTTTCTGTATTTATTTGTTTTGATAATCATTACAACCATGTTTAACTTTAATTAAATGCTTTATAAATCTGTCTGTAAGAAATGACTTTTACTTTTTGCCTCCAATATCTTTGGTTTGATTTGAGGGTCAAGATATTGTTCAGGAGAACAAAACTTGACTAGTATATTTTTTAGGAGGATAAACATCCTTGCACCTACGCTTGGTAAGAATTGATGTTTTGTGGCCTTGACTTTGTGAGCCAAGCGTTCTCACTAATGGACCAATTGGCAACTTAACAAGCTGGCTAGATTGATATGGCTCCAATATTGAAATGTTAAGTACAACCTTGCTTTCCTATAAATGGTTACAATTAGAACCAAATGAAATATTATCCTCTCAACAATTAAGACAGGAGGTATCATTGCATGAATGGAGTAAGTGTACATCTAACTACCAAGTAGTCAAAACTAGAATGAATGTTTTATACTGATTGAGAAAGATAAAATACTATAGTAACATATAAAAAGTAAGCAAAAATTAGGTAATTAAGGCTTTGTTGCAGATGTTTCCAAATATCAATAAAAGAGGTTAACTTGAAATCTTGAGTTTGAGCTTTCCTTTTAACTCATTGCCAATGAATATTGTTAATAACTTAATATTCTCACATCAAGTTTACTCAATATGCATGCTTTAAAAATTAAATATTATTCACCACTACTATGCATTACTCAAATGATACACGCATTGGAACACTTATGTTGATTGCATTATTGTTGATCTTGTGACAACGATAGGCGTAATGGTAGGGAATTGGTGGCTTACTCTCTTCATGGGGGAGTGCCTAGTGAACAGTGGGAATGTTCGGTTGCATGTGATTGTTGTATGTAATGTGTTGAGTTTTTTTTGGGGAGTGTAGGAAGTTTCATTTAACAAAGTCAAACAGAGTGCCTCAACAAACAATCTTTCATTTGAGTTGTAAAAGACTTTTTCTTGTTAAATTCTCTCTATAGCTTTTATTTGTTCGGCTATAGCGGCTACTTCAACTGCTATAGGAGTTGGTAAACTCTATCTTAGCTCTCTCAATGTAATTTCCACCCAATCCTCTTTTATCCATTTAATATGTCAACCATAAGTGAAAGGGATATGAAATGATTGAAAGTTGATGTCATGTCTCTTTTCTAGACTAAAATTAGCATAAGGTTATTTTAGGTTAGGCTCAATAATTTCTAATTAAAGGGCAACTTAATAATAATATTATATAATATTTTTATTTTTTTATAAAACTCATTTTATTAAATGCAGCAATTATAAGTGGAGCACAAAGCTTCTCATTTCATTATTGTTCAAGCATTAATAATTTTGCAAACAATTTTTACATTTGATCAATCTAACATCCAAGGATGAAAACCCTTGATTTCTTTGGGATTTTGAGAGAATAAAGGCTCTCTTTAGATTCCGCATTAGCACAAAAATGTGTTTGCAATCTTGGGCGATTCCATCTAGGAATTACAATTGTGCTAAATTGTTGTGGGTTTGAAGATATTTTCAATTTGTTATAATGGCATTATAGTGTCGCTACAATGTTTTGTGTTGTTT
>VDFB02358031.1:0-21951 GCA_007258455.2 Sequoia sempervirens
TGATTGATATGTTGGTTAAGACAACAGTGATTTATGTAATTCTCTAACAATGGTCCACTCTAATAGTTACAAGGATTTATATATATGTATATGTATAGGTATATGTAGATGTATGTGTATGTGTATGTATATGTGTATAAATATACATGTGTATTGTGATTATAATTATAGATTAAGTTGTTGTGTATAAAGGTGTTGTTAGAACTGTAAAATTTTGAAAATTTTATAGTTGTTTGTACCCATAAGTTTGCTAAGAAGTCCATACCATGAGTACAAGAATCCGCTTTGCATAACATATTTTCCCATATTCTGTCATGTGGTCCCATAGAATTCACTTGTCCCTAAGCATTTGAATGTATAAACTATATCGGCGTAACATGATGCAGGTCTCACCGATCCATAAAGCATTTCATACTAACGTGTGTCTTTTGTAGTCTATCGGCAAGAGACCAGGATTGTCTTACTGATAAAATTCCATTTGGTAATACATGTCGGGCAGACATAATTCATAGTCTCAGCAAAAGAAAGATCCTATCGGCAAGACAGTATGCATTGTGGCGAATCATATCGACCCTATTGGTGTCTTACTGATTGAAAACATAGAGACATATCGGTGAGACAAGATTCATCGGTGTAATGTCCCGGGGCATTCATTTGGTCTCACTGATAAAGAAAGAGTGGATTTTGTCATTGTCATCGGGATGAAGTCAAGGAGTCTTTTCAACCCCCTATGTCACATCGACGGGATTACATTGGTAATGACTTAGCAATATGTTCAGAGGGAATATTCATCGATGAGACAGGGTTCATCGGAGAGAGCTAGGAAGGTCACACCAGGTGTTTTTCCATCGGAAGGAGAATTGTTATGTCTCAGTGATCAGAAAATATCTACCGAAGGAAATTTCTCAATAAGACACGAAGTAATCTGTGGAGCATTTTCCCGACTCACAATGTTACAACGATAGGCTTCATCGGCGAGAGTTACAGTGATATACATAAGACCGAAAGGATAACTGTTGGTGAGACTCAGAACATCGATGAGACTGTGGGACACCAAAGCGATATATATTTTGTGGTAGTCAGAGAGACTTGAAGTGTTGGGGAAACTACAGGATGTCTTGGTGGATGTTTTAAATGAATGTTGGTAAAAGCCATAATAGATAGGTCGCCCAAGATTTGAAAATGTCTCACTGACAATATTATATGATGTGACGGTGAGAGTTTTGAAAAAAGACCTGCAACACTCGTGTTTTAGCTAAAACATTAATGGAGCGACAGAGTACAATAAGGAAAATTCAATTGGAAACATTAGTGTGGAATTGATAGTGGAGGAAGCAAAGGGGCGAACGAAGAACCAGGGCATTCTTTTAGTCCAAAGGTTTTGAGAAAAATACAGTAAGTTCTTTGTGCCTTAGTTCTTGTAATTTTTTACTTCTGTAACTTTTGAGGAATGGAATCCTCCAGCTCAGGAAAATCGAAAGGTAGAAAATATGGTGAAAGCAGTCAGCCTAAAGGGAAGAAATAGAAAACTGAAATAGAGCATGAGGGCACTGAATGAAAGCTAAATCAAGATCTCATTGACCAATTACCTGGCTCTGGACCTAAAGCCAGATGATCTGCACAACTTAGGGCAGAAATAGATAAATTGGATGACAAGTGTAAACTCATAGGAGATATTTGGACTTCAATAAGAGGTTATGAATTGTTTAGCTTTCATTACTATCGAAGAAATCATTTTGAACTAGTATGTAACCCATGGAAGCTTAATCTAGGAAAGCGAGTTTGCCCTAATGTATTTGTCAATGCAGAATTGGTAAGATTGTTGGCCGTCCATTACAATTTGAAACTCAAAGCTATATGTGACCTATCCAAGAAACCACTAATACACATATCAGAACATGCAATAGGTGAGGTTTTCAATTTGGAAGGGGTTTGTAATGAGAAAATCATATGTGAAGAATTAGAAAGGGAATTTGTGAGGATGGACACAATTTATAAGGGTTGGAGGCTGCCACTCCACAAAATTAGACAAGGTGGCAAACCAGTTCCTCTAGAGGATAGTGATGGGCCCCCTTTCCATGTTGATCTTTTTAAACCCTATATGAAGTATACTTATTTCTTGGTAGGCCAAGTATTGGGAATGGAAGTCCTTGAATATATGTCAATTGTGCCTATGATAATTTCAGCAGATATCCAGTATCACAATTCTAGACCATTTGATTATGCCTCATACATTTTTAAGGGGCTTGATTCTGGGTTGATGGCAATAAAGGGAGGAGTCTCTATCTTACATCTTAGGCATTACTCATTGTTGATGCACATAGTGTTGTATTTTGGACAGGAGTTAGGGTTGTGGCCTCAAGAGATGAGAATTTCCCAATTTGACAAGGAAGGCACGACATTACTTGTTCAATTATGGACGGTTGTCTGGGACAATAGGTTTGCTAACTCTAGTTTTGTACACTTTGAGGAGTTTTTTGTGAAGACATTGTACAAATTGTATAACCATCCATGTGATTATTCTTTATCTAAAGAGATAAAGAGGTTTCTCAAGCCTAAGGACTTCAATGGGCCAATTAGTCACAACTGGGGGGATTGGTATTACTTGTAGGATGCTACCATGATTAGGGTTTATGGATTTGAAGATGCCCCATTCATTTTGCCTAAAACAGTCCCAGACAATATTACATACTTGGAAATCGTTAGACAGATGGACTTAGTGTTATGAATTTGATCTCCTTTGGAAAGTAGGCTTTTATGCCCAGTACACTGTGCTTCAATGATTTTATTGTATTAGCCAAGGAAGGGTACAATTTGATCCTTGATAAGTTACTGCAATACAATATGAAAAGAGGACCCCCTAGAAAGAATTTTGATCCAAAAGGGTACATCAATTCTGCTAAAATGAAGATAAACTTTGGAGGATATCAACATGTGCCCTATCAATTTGATGATATGATCTAGAACCTGGATGCTGAAGAAGCAGAAATAGTGGTCGAGAAATATAATCAAGGGTTGCAGGATACAGACTTGTTATCTTCTGGGGAGGAGGCATTTGAGGATAATGTGCCACAAGACCAACCAAATAAGATGTCAAGATTGAGAACTCAACATTACACTTGCTCTACCAGGAATTGAGTGCTGAAGAGAATGTAGATGTGGATGCAAGGCATGTAGAGTACAAATCATTTGTAGCGGATGATGAATTTGTAAACTCTCCAGAGTTTAAGGCATTCCTGTACAAACAAAAAGGAAAAGAAATAAGAGAAAAGGTTGACAATATCACACTAAGTAATGAAGAACAATTACTGAATGACCTAAAGGTGTGTGCGGACAGAGAGATGGCAAGTATGACCCCTGAAAAGGGAAGGAAAATGTTGGAAAGTGTCGGTGTTATGATTTTTCCAGGGTTGGATCTCAATTCTACACTAGTTTTTGATAGTTTTTTGAAAGATAGTAATGCTACACACATGCTCAACCCAGAAAAAGGTGATAGAAGTATATGCAGGGTTGAAATACAATCCAGATGAAGGGTCATTAATGATTTGGGATTTATATCCACCTCACAGGAAATCAGTTGTCATTGATACTGAGAAAGCATTCGGGCATGTTATGAATTTAAATATTGGAGAGGATGATCATGTGGTAACTGCAGAAATTGGAATCAATGTAGCAAAATTAAACAAAGCTCAAATTCATATGTTAATCAAGGAGAGAGAAATGTACAAAATGAATAACGAGAGGATGTTGAGAGAAAATGACCGCCTGAAAGATTTTTTAGGTGTCACAATGAAATCAACCAAGCTGCTCACTCATGGTGAAAGTTCACAAGCAAAAGATCATTGGGAAGGATCGAGTGCTTACTCTCAAGGGAAATATGATACACTTGTAGCAATGATTAAGAAAAGACAAGCCAGTCTAGCAACTTGGTTAAATAAGCTCTGGGGAACACACTCACATAACTTTGTTGCATTGCAAGAACAGAAAGAATGGATGGTAGGATTTTGGAGAAGTTTCAAGAAATAAACCAGAAGGGATGTTTCTGATAATGTAGCAATTGAGGCTGCAAATCATTTTGTGAATAAACACCGAGACTTATTTGAAGAATTGTGAGGCGATGTGCAGGGATTGATAAATGCCACCAGAAAAGGATTGACTGCATTCTTTGATGATAAAGGAGGATTAAAAGAAATGACTAAGTGGAAAAGTGAAAGTGAATCGATACTGCAAGAAATTATGAAGATAGCTACAGTGAAAGATACAACACTGGATGAGGCATGCGAACAGAATGAAAAGATGGTAAGAATGGAGATCACGATCCAGAATGCATTAGGAGATGCAAATACGCATGAGCGTCGGGATTACTTGGACCACTTATCGAAGATTCATTTATGGCTTAACAGAGCTTAATTATCTTTTAATCTATTTTTGTTTTAACATATGACATTTCTGAAAGGACGCATCCTTTCAAGTAGTTGATGTATAAATATCCGTTTTGGTAGCGAAACAGGATAGAGGATATAGAAGAAAGATACAGTAGATTACAATGTTTTACAAATATGAGACTATGATGCATGTTTAAAACTATGGAGATATCAATGAAAATCATTTGATGTGGTGGCGTATTTCTAGTATCAGTTGTTTGTTGTGTTAATTGAAAGTACTACTGAAGTTGTCTCCAAGGTTGATTTTTTCTGGTTATTTAAATTGATATAACAAGTTTATATTCAGTTTATTGGTGCACACTTGATGTATTTGTATGGTTGATTAATTGGTTCTTTCAAGAAAAGATTAAATCCTTTTAGTTGATCATAGTAATTAGGGAATCTCATTTGGATCATTAAGAAGAACTTGGTAGTCATATTCTTGCATGTTTATACAAGTTATAAACTCAAATATATGTCAAACAATTAGAGTACTTGCCAGAAAGAAGTTACTCATTTTAGATTTCTTTTTGACTCTGCATACCCAATAAGGCACTAGTCTCCACATTTTCATTATTTTAGTTTCACTCATTATTCATATTTGTTAAACTGAATATATTAGGTTTTAGCTTTGTTATTGCTATACAATCTATACCAAATCAAATTTTATCCACTCCCATTTGCCATTGTGGGTAAAATACTTTAAAATAAATAAGCATAAGTCAAGTCTGCCTCATTCATATAGGTATACCCACTAGGTCTAGCAGCACCTGAAGAGAAGAAGGTTTAAACCATTTTGACCTTATCTGTTACCCTGAAACGTATCAAGAGATTGGAAACCTCTTGAGGTATTTTACCTGTGTTTTTGAGAGCTAACAGGTGCATTGAGTTATTTATAAGAGTATGACATTAATAGGGAAACGTATATAAAACACGTTTATGTAATTGCTTTAATTATTTAAATGATTTCTTAACAAGTGAAAAGGTAAAGTATCATGATTATCATTTCAACTATGTTAGTTTAATGTCATTGTTGTGCTTGTCTTAGTAAAAGTGGATTTTTGTTAGGGTTTACCTTAGATGTCATTATTTGCGACATATATGGCCTCAAAATTTGAGTAAAGAAATTGATAAGTTGTTTAACTTAAATAATTTTGATCTATTGATGGATGACTTAGCATTTTTAAATGTGGAAATGATGTCTTTATTTCATATTGTGAGAGTGAACTTTCATGGTTGTCGTGATTGCTTGTTCGTGATGGATTAATGGATATTCTAGATGGTTCTATCTTGACATGACTTCCTCTTGAGTTGGAGTTATTTTGAGAAGATTCGATATGTGAACTTGGTTATTATAAATTATTATTATTATTCATTGAATGATTTTGTACATTTAAAGGTTGTAAATGTTTCCATTTTGGTGCTTCTATTTCTTCTTCTTTTGTTATTTCGAGTTGAAGAGATTTTATTTGTGGAGTTTGCATTGAAATTTGGTTGGGAATCCATAATGATTCATCTACCCTCAGTGGGAGTTTGTGAATTTTGGTATTTTAGGCTTCTAGAGGCAATGGAAAATCTTGATTTATATTGATTTTCCATGGTTGGACCTTTGTGATTCATTGATCCTATTTTTGATTTTGAGTTCTTGTGGGTGGTACCTCCTTTTTTCATGTTTCAGTGATATCGAATGGGTTTGCAGGATGGTTCTTACCTCGCATATTGTGTGCTATGTATACCTTGATTTTTATGTGAGATGAGGTACACCCCTTGCGTGTTTTAGTTTGGTACTCGTAGGGAGTGGCTCTTCATGGGGATCCGGCGCACAAAGGGGTTGATAGGGTAACCCATGGAAGATTTTCCTAAAAAAGTGATAATATAATTAATGAACTAGTAGGTTTGGGTAGATAAACACTAAACAAGATTAATTAAGAGTCTCACCCATACCGTTAGTGCTTTCATAGGCTAAGGATGGGATGAGAAGACCTGGTTGGTAAGATCGTTGCCTTGTCCTCACAAAAGGTAAGTGGTCCCACATGAGTCACCCTATGGAGCATTTTCCTTGAGATAGGCAGCCTGGATAACCATAGATGGAGGTGGTACCTTGTGATAGGTTGCCTGGCTAATCCATGTAAGGACATGTGATGACACTCTCCTACAGTGGTCATTTCTTTTCCCTTGTTTGGTTGCCTCTAGGAGTGTTGTTTGAACTGTTGATGTTGTTGAGGCAATTGGTTCTTGGTGATTGTTGTTGAAGCCTCCAAGTTCTATCTTTTAGTGTTGCGCGCATGCCTCATGGAAAATTGATTGATGTTAATGAAATGTGCCCTTGATATTTATTATTGGTTGATGTTGTGATTTCATTTGAAGGCTTTGAATCCTATTGTTGTTGGCACCTCTTTTGGTTGTGTTGACCTATAATATTGGCATTTGGTTTTGTTGGACTTTCCATTACTTTATCTTAGTAATGTGTTGATGATGTGAGATGTAGACTTGTGTTGTTGTTGCTCTTGTCGCGGAGTCTCATTTTCCATTGTTCACCTGATTGTATGGGTGTGGTTTTTTCTTTTCATCTCCTAGCATGACGGGTGGGTCTTCGGACCCACGTGGTTGAGTGGAATGTGCTATGCACCCCATTGGGTCCCCAATCTAAATTCATGTTGATGCTATGATCCAGGACTCTTCATTAGTTCTATTGTACCATGTTCAATTATGTAACATTCTTGCAATTGATGTATCTTTTCCTCTACACGACAGGATGCATATGTACTCCTGAAGTAATGTAATGTACTCCTGAAGTGATGTAATGTACTCCTAAAATGATTGTAATGTATTATTTTATATTTGTAAACCTTATGTGGTAATCGTTATCTGATGTGTTGTATTTGTGGAAATATTCTCCACAATTGTCTTATTAAACTATTAATAAAATGTTGTATCTTTTTCATCTCTTTGATCATGGATGGTTGTATGTTATCTTTATGTAATCTTGATTTGTTTGTTATCATTATGGTTTTAATTTATGATTTTGTAATTTCATCTCGTGTACCCTAGAGGACGTAATGGTCTTTGTAATTTTACAATTGTCTTATATGTAATATATGTTCATGTTCATCTTATGTATTGTTCTACTTTCAAAAAAAAAATGTGATAATTTGTTGTTCATGTTGTTCTTTGGGGTTTGCACGTTCGAGCGTCATGGAGTGTCTTTAGGACCGATACAATAGGTTCACCCAATAGGGTGTATGTTCTCTTAGCACGTGGGGGACCTCTGCATTGTTGGTTGTTTTGGATTGTGTTCAATGTTTGACCTTGACCTTGTGTTTGGGAATTTGATGTGTTCAATGTGTTTGATGTGGAAGGACCTATGAGATGAATGGTAGGACCTTTTTTTATCACTTTAGCATTGAAAACTCCATCATTAGTGATATTCTTGTTTCAGGACCAATATTTACCTTTGTCATTTTTGGGATTTGGGGTCTCTTTGTGTACTTTGACTAGTCGCTTTGTGACAAAACCCTTTTCAATAAGGACACTTTTCTCAAGGATTTCGTCAAAATTTGTGCAACATTGGATTTGGAGACCACTCATCATTTCCACATTAAGATTTTCCACAAACATGGTGACTAGTTGTTTCTCAAGGATGTGACAAGGAAACTTGCTAGCTATACTTCACCATCTTTGGTAAAATGAGGTAAGTGACTCTCCTTCTTCTTGCTTAGTGGTGCATAATGTTGTGAGGGTTACATCACTTTCAATGTTAAAGGAAAAGTGATTAATGAATTTATCAACCAATTCCCCCCATGTTCTAATCCCTGGAGGAAGATGTGTGAACCAATCTAGGGCCAGCCCCATCAGACTTAATGGGAATAGTCTCATCAAATAGGTAGGATAATATGTGATTTATATACATGTCGTATTAAATTCTCGTATGTGTTCTATTGGATCTCCTTTCCCTTTTTACTTGGGTAAAGTTGGTGTCTTGAAGTGAGGGGGAAAGGGCGGAATATATAGATTTCTGTCAAATGAATAGGGGCACAATTCCTCCATGGAATATTTTTTCTTGTTGGTCCCCAATTGCATGTTTTTCATTTGTTGTTGGATGGCTTGTATTTGTTGCATCAAGGTCTCTGCAAGGGATGGTGTTGTGTTGATTTTATTTTGCATTATGATGTTAGTGTTGAGGTCATATGTTGGACTTGGATTTGGATTGGCATTTTTTAGCATGGGACCTTGGTTACCTTGTTGATGTATAAATGTTGCATTGGTATCAGTCTAGTTTGAAGTGAAATTGGAATTTAGATTTGTTCCAAAATTCATGTTGGTATTTGGTATGGCATTTTGAAATTGCGGTGTGGGTCCTTGATTTTTACTTTGGATTTGGAAAGTTGGACCTTGATTTGTATTTTAGAGAGATGGTGTATGTCCTTGATTGGTGTTTGGAAATGTAGGCCCTAGTTGGTGTTTGAGAATGATGGATTAGGTCCTTGAGTGGTATTTTAATTTGGCATTTTTTGTGGGACAATATGAATTCTCCTAGATGTGTTTGGTTGATTTTGATTTGATGGGGTAGTGTTTTGAATTTGAAATGTAGGACCTTGATTTGTGCTTTGAAATATGGGTGTAGGACCTTGAGACATAGGACCTTGGTTGGTATTTTGAAAAAGAGGATTTGTGAAGGTCTTACCCATGGAATTTGATGAGCTACCAAATATAATTTTTTGTCCTTGTGTTGTTTTATGAATTATCTTGTTTCTAAATGTGGGGATATTATGGATATGTGTGGTAGTGGTTTTCATGTGTGTTGTTGACCCAAGTGGCATAATAGACATTTTTTTTGAAGATGGCATCCCTAATGTGAATGGGTTTTGAGTATCTCCCAAAATTGTGGAGACATCAAAGCCTTGAGGGAGTTTAGCACCCTTTTTGGCTAGTGCATAGAAGTATCTATTAGGATTAGCACCAACAAGATCATCAACAAGGTGTAAAATCCTTGGATCTTGGTAAGCTCTTCAATCTCTTCAGAAGTCAATTTCTTGTTGAATGCATCTAAGCCTAGATTGTCAAGTGGGTCGATTGGGTCTCTTTGTGGTGTGGATTGATTTGAATTTGTTCCAAAGTTGGTGTCATGATGTAGACTATAAAAGGGGTCATTTGAAGAATCCATGTCCTTTCTTTTAGTTTGTGACCTTGTTTCAACCATGTAAGACTTGCAAGTTTGGAGGGTAATGCAAGGTGATATGAAACTACACAATGTTTTTGTGATTTTTCAGGTATAAGGATGCAAGGTGATCATGCAAGGGTAATGACCTTAAGACCAAAGGATGGGATTAAATGAAGCTAAATGAAACTAATGTATGGAAAATGGTACCAAAGGGATACTAATTAATGATCAAGGATAATGATATGGGGGTTAGGTAATGCTAAATCAATGACCAAAGGATAAGATGCAACTAAGTATAAGATGAGGTTAAGCTATATTTTTATGTTTTTTGGGATATAAGGATGCAAGGTGAAAATTAAATCTAAGTCCAAGACTAAGGATTGAGGGGATTATAATGATGTTGTGAGCAAGGGATATGGTATGAAGTTAAATGATACTAGCAAGATGACACTAAGGATATGGACCTCAATATTTAAGAAAAAGGATGGCAACCAAGCTATTGTAGGTCCAAGATAACAAACCCAAATGTCATTGACCTTTGTAATGACCAAGATGATGGTTTTGACAAGGTGAGTCTAAACTAGAACACAAATTTGAGACTCAAGTTTTGACCAAGATGATAATGACAAAGGTTAATAAATTAAAAGATGAAGGTCAATGACAAGTTGGATAAGTAACCATGGACTATCCAAAGGCTTGATAATCTTCCTATTTTTGAAATCTAGAAGGTATGTGCAACCTAAAACCTAAGATTAATTATGCAAGAAAAAGGTGACCTAAAGTACTATACAAACCTAAATGAGGATGATGGCATAGAATAGTAAAACCCTGCAAGCCTAAGGTGCAAGTGAAAATTTCACTATCAAAATGAATGGATTAGTTTTCGACAAGGATTTTTTGAAATTGTGGTTCTTAGGTAATTGTGGTAGTGTCTTTCTCAAATGTGGGTTTCTAATGATCATTTGCAGTGTATTATAGTAGTTGTGGCTCTATTTTAAGCAGTTGTAGTGCAGGATATCAATTACATATTTCTACTGAATAGTTGCAACACATAATGTAGTTGCAGGTCTATTTTGATCAATTGTTGTTCATAGAGTGTTTTTTTTGAAAATTGATGTTTTTCTGATGGACTTTTGACTGGTTTTGATGAGATTTTGTGAAATGAAATTTGGAAAACACGAAAAATAGTCAAAAAAACACTTGTTTGGTCTGACTTTGAGTGTGAATTTTTTATTTCAATGTGAATAAAGACACTCATAGACAATGCATAACCTAGGCTGGAAAAGATACTACCTGTTGGATCCTTGCATGGATTGCTTCAAACACCTAAACAAAGTAAACAGCTAGAGATCTTGTTGGCATGGGCTCCCCCTTACATGGCACGGGCTCACCAAAATCTCTTACCCTCTAAGATTTGAAAACCTTGAGGGATTCCCTATATCTACAATGAATGGTGGAATGTAGGGCAACTTCAGAACGACCATCCTTGCACCAATAAGTAAAAGGGTTTTTTGGCCACTAAAATAATTGGTTCTTAGTTTTTGTTTCAAGGAAATATCGATGCCTATGTGTGAGTCAATATTAGCTAAATTAAGAGGCCTCCTAGTCCCTTCCAAAGAAAGGATTTTGATGTGGCATGCAGACACTAGGGGTGGCACTTGTCTACATAGGACATCCTCACCAGGTGATCGAAGACTTTCCCTGCAATCACAACAATTTATATAGTAGACTAAAATAGTGTCACTTGGGTCGTTCCCTCTCACAAGACGAGAGGAAAGCCCTCTAAAGGTAAAAAAAGTGAGAAATTACATTATTTCTTATCTCTCAAATTGCACAAAGTGCAAGGAGACAGAATACATAACGCCTTTGTCTCACACTCACAAGGGGTTCATTTTAAAAAGAAAATCCCAAATCAAAATGTGTGGGTGGTTATACAAATACCAAAGGAATGCTTTTGATTCTCAAGATCGCCAAGTGGCACGAGAGAATAGAATACGCATCCAAAGGGGAAGTGAAAACCACAAGACATAGTAGACACACATTAATTTTAATACCGCTTATGATTTCAAACAAACACTTGGATTCCTTTTAGACCAATGACATGTGATGCAAGTTCATTTTAGATCCCATGAGTGAAATATGCATTTTGTTGTTTATTTTAACCTTTATGAATGAAAATGCATGTTCATTTTAACCTTTATGAGTGTGATGCAAGTTTTTAGTTGAAAGAAAGCAAACAAAATTGATTAACTTAAATGCAAAGGTATGTAAGCTCGATTGTTTCAAAAGAAATAGTTTGTAAAACTCCTCAAGTTTAATGCCACACGTTGAAAATAGAAAGTTAGCAAACCAAAAACCCAATTTTAAAGAAAACCCAAAAATGAAAAACTAAAATAAAACTAAAAACTAAAAAGCTATACCTAAATAGGAAATTGTGTTGTTTGGGTTCACAGTTGTGTCACTATAATGCATTGTTCGGGCCTACATTTGTGTTGTTTTTCATATTTGAAAGGCCATGATCAGTTGCATCAATCCCCTTCGCAGTTGTGTTGATATTTCAAATTTTGGATTCCCTCTTTCACTTGCATCACTTCCCTTCATAGTTGTGTCATTATTTTGAATTTTAGAAACACACCTTCAGTTGCGTCATTGTGCTTTGCAGTTGTGGATCATAACCTATTACATAGCAAAAATGAAAAACAAAACACAGATTTTTTGCAAAAGTTTGTCCATTTCACATCGGGTTCACCAATGTAAGATAGGAAAATTCAAATAGCATAGATTATGTGACAACCACAACACTATCTAAGCTAAAATCTCAATCAAAAACAAGAGAGAACAAACAAATATGAGGAATAAAATGAAAGCATTCAAACAAAAGTGTAGACACCGAAAAAGTCATGATTGATACTATGCATCTGATTCTAATCAACTAACACTGTTTCCTCCTAAATCACTTCAAATTCATCAATTAACTAAATAATCAGCCTTATTTAGTTAAAATTCAGCAATTTTAGCTATTAATCAAATAATTAAATTTATTGGATTAATTCACCCTTCTAACTAATTATTCATCCCATTTAATTAAATCCCCTTTTAATCCTCCCATTTGATTAAAATCAATCACATCAAATGTCACAATCTCCTAATTCACTCCAATTAATTAATTTTGGATTAATTAAATCCTAAATCAGCTTTCTAATCATCATTATTAATTCCTCCAACTTTTAACTATTCAAGATTTAAATCAACCCATGTTCAACTAACTAGGTTGCACATGAAAATAATTTCAATTAATTATTTAATTCATCTATTTTCCCTCACCAAGGAATATTCCTCTCAACAACCTCTCATTCAATTTCCCTCCAAAGGTTTTCAAAAACCTATCACATCCTCTTACATTTGCAATAAATTCTTTTACATCTTCTCAAATATCAAACAATTTCATTCAATTCCTCTTACACCATTTTCAAATTCTCAACCAATTTTATTTATTTCTCTTTCATCCTCCTCCACTCACACATTTCCCAAAATGTGCTCCACCCTCATCCAATAGAATTGTGACACTTGGCACATTCTCATTGATTCTCAATTTATCCCACATTCACCATTTTCATCCATTCTTCAACCCTTGGCTTCTATAAATAGAGGTATCATTTTCATAATATGGATAAAAAACTTCATGCATTATCATTATAGTCATTTGAGTTCATAGCAATCACCATTTTCATGTTATTTTTGAGTTCATGTTCACTACTTAGCATCAACATCAAAGGGGCACCAATTCCCCTATGGGATTGAGATTTGGTTAATTTAGTTGATTACATATTTCATGTTTTCATCTTGTTCTTCCAAAAATTTCATAGGGAACATTAGATTTAAGCTTTCTAACATGTTTGAATTTATTTTTTGTTGATCTCTTGTTAGCTTGTGCAGGTTTGGTGTTCATATTTTGGTGCTAGAAAGAGGGCTAACCATCTTAATCTCTTGATTTTTACTTGAATTTTCTATTTTTTGCAGACATAGGATCGCAACACTACCTTTGTATAATTGCGAGCCTGCAGAGCATCGCTTTTGTTCTACAATGCCGCCTTCTTCGTGTCGCGCTACATCTATGTGTCTTTGTCTTGTCACATTTGCTAAAGTATTGCATTTGCATACTCCGTCTTTTGTCTCACTTCCTATTTGCAGAGCATCGCTTTTGAAATTGTGTCACATTCATGCTCTCTGTCTGTAGTAGAGCACCACTTTTTATTTTACCAAAGTACTGCTTATGTTTTTCAGCGCATTTGACAATTGCAGAGTGTCGCCTTTGTAGGAAACAAGGGAAAATCAAGTTGGAGACTTAAAAGCATTTTTTAATGCTCTTTGTAATAGCCTAGGTCTTCAATTTCTGTATTTTATTTCTTGTTCTAGGAACAACTAAGATCAATTTGGGCTTAAAATTAACCTACAACTCAAGATTTGTCAAAGTTGGTTAAAATTGAACCTTAGATACTTACTAGAATTTGGATTTTGGACTAAAATTGAACAATCAACTTCACACTCAAATTTTGGTGCTCTAAAAAGAACTCATTATTGCTTTTGAGGATTTAAACAGAACTCGTGTTTGCTTTGTCTTGTAATCTTTTTGCAACTTGTGTCATTCAAATGTGTATGC
Source organism: Sequoia sempervirens (assembly GCA_007258455.2). NCBI lineage: Eukaryota > Viridiplantae > Streptophyta > Pinopsida > Cupressales > Cupressaceae > Sequoia > Sequoia sempervirens. Next base: position 14,246 of record VDFB02358031.1, read on the forward strand.
ACTTCTCTCATGCTTCACAACAATCTTGAGAATCAAAAGCATTTTGGTGACATTAGTTGCCTAAAAAATTACCTATACATTTCAAGTGTGGGTTTTAAAATTGAACAAATCATGCTAGTGTGAGAAAGAGACACTGTTTGTGCTCCCTCCTTGCGCTTTATGTGAACTAGGAGGTCGAACTACAAGTGTACTCCCTCACTTTTGTTACCTTTAGATGGGCTTGCCTAAGACCAATTCAAAGGTGACTCCAACCGATTTTTCACTCGAGCCAGTATATAAATGGAGAAGACTAAACTATCAAGTCCTCATGGTATGTAGGCCTTAGCCATATAGTGTCTTTCAGAACGGGGTACTACTATAAAAAGTATAAGAGACCCTAGTAGGATTGATTAAAGCCTTTAGTGGCTTGTTGGACGCTCGCAAGGTTCCATGTCCCCGATGACCCTGACTAAGAACCAATTTGTATAGAAGCCAAAATCCTTACTATTTGTTGGTGCAAGAACGGTCATTCTAAAGTCACCCCACATTTGTACTATTCAAAGTAGAAACAGAATAAATCCTTTTAATCTCTGTATTTTAAGGATTTTGAGATTTGGTGGTCCCGAGAAGTGTGTCGTGGAGGGGAGCTAGTGTCGCAAAATATCTAGATGTTCTCTTTGTCTTAGTGTTTAGAGAAATTTGAGTGGGCACTCAACAATATTGTCTTTTCTATCCTAGAGCTTGTGTAATCTATGAGTTAGTTAAACACATTGCTTGAAATCTCAAAACTTGGAAACAAACATTCAACAAGGTCATCAAATTTCAAACCCTTTGGAAAGAGCAAATACCCTTGAAAATCCCACATATTATTGTTTGTCCCTAGGGATTATATCCTTAGAGGCTTCTAAATATTTGGGCCTATATCTCAATTTTCTCTCTCCAAATTCAACATAGGAAATTTGTGCCTTTGATTCCTTTATTTTCACATAATGGACCTTGTGGAATGAAAAGGAGTTGATACATAGACATTTAGTTTGAAAAACTAAGCAAGAAAGTGTTGATGTGGTAAAAAGAATCCATTAAGCAAAGATAAAAGATAATTGAACCCCACACATGTGTTTGTTCAAATTATTTCCCGCAAGATCAAAATCCCAAAACTAAAATCTATCAATTGTCACAAGTGTCTTAGTCAAAGAGATCTCAAGAAATGTCAGTCAATGCTTTACCAAGTTAGAGATAGATTGCTTTATAACTTCTAGAAACGTGCTTCCAAGGATAACCCAAAATTGTACTCATTCTATTATTTTCAAAATCCAGCTCACTTCCAATGTTTTGAGTATCTCACTTTGTGGGGTTGAAAGTTCTTAAAAGTATAGCATGTTCTTCAATATCTATGTCTTGTAAGAAAAAGTCTCTTTAGGTTCATCTAGGATCAAAATCAACACTTCCATCCATCCCCAAATATCAATCAAATCCCATCTCACAAACAACTCTTGGAATCTTGGAAAAATCATTCATGCTATACTTTTGGTAATCCTTCAAATCAAAATCAAAATCATCTTGTTTGACTAAGTGTGTGTGGATGTATCCTTCTTCATACACTTAGTTAAATTATCACCTTGTGGACAATTTTATTCCAAGATAACATCCAACATCTTGGGGTTTATAAGTTCATTATCCAAAATCAAATCAAATCAAATCCAAACCAAAAATCCAAAATCCATAAAGTCTAGTATTCCTTCAAGGTTTCTTAAAAGTTCAATCATTCACATCATTCATCTTTCATTTGTCTCATCACCATCATTTGATCCTTAAAACATCCTAGATTTTCTTTTTTTTGTACCTAAAGTTTAGACCAACCTAAGGATTTAGAGGTTTACCTCCCATATTCCTAAAATTTGATCCTTATTTTTATGGTCCAAACTAGATCTCAACAAAAGAAAAACATGGATCAAAACAAAGAAACATCCACTTCAAGTGACTTGAGTCAAACTAAACTTGAATTCAACCCCATTAGATGTGACAACACCCCACTCAACCTTCCTCAATTACCACAAGATCTTCAAGAGGGAGGTTTCCAAGTGGGGGATGTTACCAACAATTTCCTAGGAATGACTCAAGATGAAATCATGGAGATAGTCCAAAATCCTGAAAACCACAAGATTGTCAACACAATGATGAGACTTAATCCTTCACAATACATGATTGCATTAGCAAAGGAAGGGGCTAAACTTCCTTTTTATTTTGATGTAAGCACTATTATGGAAAAACCTCTTGGGATTATGCCACCAGTATCATTCACACCTGCTTTCAAAAATGTCATCCAAACCATCATACAACCAACATCATCTCATGATCCAAGTCAACCCATGATTACCAAGGGGATTTCATTTCTTCATGCTCTTCAAACACATCCCCTTGTAAATAACAAAAACTTGGACACAAACACCATCTCGGGTCTACCAAATACTATCCCTCAAGACCCAAAGCATCCTTACGTTCCACTCATTTTCCATGACACCAACAATTCGTCCACCTTCGCCGCATCACAGGCATATTCTCTTAATACACAAGTCTCTCTCCCCATGACATCACAAGGACAAGTGAGTCTATTTGGACAAGGGGGAACCTTTGATGCCTCATCATCACTTCCTCAAGGAGACATACCACCAATCTTCCCACCGTTTCCCCCTCTTGCATCAACATCCACACCAATCCTTGGTTTAGGGAAACCCCCTTTACCCAACATACCAATCCAAAATGAATCAAGTCAAAACAATCATCCAATCATGAATCAAATCAAAATACCAAATCCTCCAAGCATTCCACCAATATTGCAACACCAGGTGGCCCCAATCCAAATGACACAATTAATCACCACACCATCTATAACACCTGAAAACGTGGTCTCCCAAGGGCCTAGCACATCAACCATACCATCTACCTCACAACCCATAGTCATCACTCAAACACCTCAACAAAATATCATCACACCATTATGAATCCTCCACCTCCACCACCAAATAAAAACATGGAAAATCAATACAATATCACACTACAAGCAACCCAACAAGCCTATCAAAGTGCACTCCAACAATTCCAAGCTCAACAATCCATGCAAGCTATGCAACAAGTTGCACAACAAGCACAGGCATAGCAAGTTGCACAATAGGCTACCCAAGCACAAGCGCAAGCTTTATTGCAACAACAGTAAGCTGCACAGGCTACCCAAGTTGCACAAGCTACCCAACAAGTTCAAGCTCAGGCACAAGCTTAGTATCAAGCATAGCAAGCTCAAGCACAAGCCTTGTTATAGCAATAGGATTATCAACAAGATTTGAAATAATATCAAGCACAACAATAAGCAACTCAGCTACAAGCCCAACAACAAGCATTGTTGACACAACAACAACTGTAGGCATACCAGCAAGCATTTTTGGAACAAAAAAACTTGCAACAGCCTCTCACGAACATGCAAAACACCCCACCCATCGCTCAAACAACAAAACCACCCCAAAACACATTCATCCCACCACTTGATCCACAAAATGATGTGTCAACACAAATTAAATTTCTTTCACAACAAGTATTAGACCTACAATCAGGAAAAACAACCAAAAAACAAGGGAATTTGTGCCCCTATCCATTTGACAGAAGCATTGTGATGGTTCCATTCCCACTAGGATTCAAGATACCTAAATTTGATAAATATCATGGGATTGGAAACCCTGAAGATCACATCAAATAATTTCATGTCCACTGCATGGAAGTTGCATATGACGAGTCTTATTTAATGCAACTATTCCCTCGAAGTTTGGCTGATCCAGCAATGGAATCGTTCTCCCACCTTCCTCCTAGAATCAAAAAGTTCCAAGAAATTGTGGACTTATTCATATAGAACTATTCATTTAACATAGGCATGGACATGAGCTTGGAAGAATTTTCTGGCCTAAAACAAGCCAAGGGAGAAACATTTGCATCCTTCTTGCAATGATGACGATCCAAGGCCAATAGGAGCAAGTGGGCCATTTCAGAAGAACAACAAATTAGGACTATCATCTCCAATCTTGAAGGGACCTTGTCCTTTCATTTAAAAATGCAATGCATAACATATGACCAGTTGATCCCCAAGGCGCTCAACAACGAAAGATCCCTCATTGCACAAGGGGGCACACCCACTTAGCAAGACAATCATCCATCAACCAATTACAATGAAAAACCTCGTACATGGGAAAAGAACAAAAATGTCACTAACGATGGTGTTGTTGATGCCAAAGTTATCATCAGTGCCCCAAGGAAAAACACACAAACACAATCATATCAAAAATTGCAATTCAATAACCAAAACCACACATAAGCCAGCCCATCATCACAACAACCCAACAATCAAGCGGTCAACAACCTGAATACTCAAAGGGGACCACCCCCAAGGAACAAGTATCCCCCTAAAAAAAAATACACACCACTTGGGGAACCAATCGAGTCTGTCATGCAAAAACTGGTACAAGCAAATCTAATCAAAATCTCTATTTATGAAAATTATCAAGAGCCTCAAGTTAAACCAACGTGGTATAACGAGAAACATCTTTCTGATTTTCACAAAATAAAGGGACACACGATAGCCAATTGCATGTGACTTAAAAATCTAATTCAAGACCTTATTGATGACAAAACTATAACCATTGAACAACCCATAGGGAATCTAGATCTTAAAATATACACAAATTTGATGCATGATCACAACAAAGGAAACAACAATGGTAAGGAAAAGTATAATAATTTGAACCATGTTTACGACCATGTTGTTGCATCCTTAGATGAGTGGGTTACCATTGTTAATATCAAAGGATCCAGAGCTAACTATGGAGTCACCACATGTGGTGGTAGAATTACCATTCCAAGACCATCACAGCCACCCAAGGCATCTGCTGCCAATCCAAAGTCAATCCCCAATGGCTATAATGTCCTAGATCAATTGAAAAGAACTCCCGCCCAGATCTCCATCATGGAGTTGCTGAAAACTTCACCCGCACATAAGGAAATCCTAGAAAAGGAATTAGCTACATTCTCCATCCCAACAAATCTTGATGTAGACCAGTTCCAAGCTATGGTCAGACATATCACTACCCCACATCTCCTAAAATTCTCTAAGTAGGATTGTCCAACCCAACCATCTCACAATTGTGCACTCCATCTTGAAGTCTTAGTCCATAAAAATAAATTCAAATGAGTCTTGGTGGATGGTGGTGCAGGCTTAAATATTTGTACCCTCAAGCTAATAAAGAATCTAGGATTCTCTGAAGATGTCATTGAGAAAGGAAAATGTATCACTATCAGGGCCTATGATGATCAAGAACGAGTGTCTCAAGGCACCATTCAACTCCTTATTCAAGTAGGGCCAGCCATGATGGATACTACATGCCAAGTCCTTGATCTTGAAATTTTGTACAATATCCTCCTAGGTTGCCCATGGATCCATGGGATGCAAGCTATGGCATCCACATTCCATCAATGTGTGAAATTCCCTTATCAAAACCAAGAAGTCACAGTCCATGGTGATCCTGAACCATTCTATTATTGGAAGAATCTGAAGGCCAAGTACTACAAAATCCCTCAAGTCCCAAAGAATGATGAGGGACCCACATCTCTGTGTATAGACCCATCTACCCTAGCCTCCACTTTTAAGACAAAGACACCCTCCATTCTAGATATTCCTGATATCAAGGTTATCATCCAAGATAATGGTTGTGGAGATTATGAAATGAAGAAGAGTGCCTTTGTGATAGGAGGGCTACCTTAGTCTCCTAGATCCTATGGGAAGCCACAACTGATTGACACACCATCTCAAACCTTAAAAGCAGAACCCTCCACATTCAAAAGGTGGGGGGACCTAAGTCAGGAAGTGGTAGATGAAAAGGATATATGAAGCTTATTGTATCAAGATGAAAGGCTTGTACCTAATCTTCCCATGGATGATGACAACAAAGGGTTGCAATTAATGCAAGGATGGGGCTATAGCCAAGGGTTGTAGTTAATGACAACAAAGGCCTTTTAGAACCCATTATTCCTAAGAAGCGCATGAAGAATCTTGGCCTTAGATGTGCTCCTTTGAAGATAACCATACGTGGAAAAGGTGCCCTGATTAAAAAATTCAAAGCTCCTCAGTTATCGATATCCACAGGTCTACCCTTAGACAACTACACCTTCGATATAACCAACATGTGTAACGAAGACCCCAACACTGACCTACCCATGTTATTTGATGATTCATCCCTCTTCATGATTAGTGCCCTATCTTTTGAGCCAAGTAACCAGACTAATAAACTAAAACTTGTCTACTCCCAACTCATCAATTATGACCAATGAGGACAAATGATCTTAGACACATTCAAAAATGATGAGGTTCTCTCATAATTCATGGGACTGTGGGATACTCTACCATGTGGAGATCATAAAGCAGTGTTTGATATTGAACTGGACACACATGCATACTATGGGGAAACAATTGAATCCCTCAGTCACAAAATAGAAAATCTAAGAATAATATCTAGGTCTTTAAGTGAAAACCACACTATGGCACTTCTTGACTTGAAAATAGTAAAAACAAAGGACACATTTGATGGTGAAAACCTCTCTAAGGCACCAAAGGATGAGGGATTCAATATTCCCCTTAGTGATATTTATCAGGAAAAATTAGCAGTCTTGGCAGAGAAATGTAATCCAGTCAATCTGGGAACTAAAGAAACACCACACATCACCTTCTATGCAGAATCACTTTTGACTAAGGAACAAGAAATTCTAGCTGCATTTCTGAGAGAAAGAAAGGTAAACTTTGCATGGACCTATGTTGGCATGCCCGTTCTTGATCTAGAGGTGGTGGTTCATCATGTAGCCATCTATCCATAGGAAAAACTAATAAGACAAAAGTTGAGATAGATGCATCCACAAATCACATTACTGGTCAAACTTAAATTACAAAAACTCCTTGACGTTGGCTTCATACGACCAACTAATTATATAGAATGGGTTTCAAACTGTGTTCCTGTTTCTAAGCCCACTGGGGGCATCCACATCTACACTAACTTCAGGGACCTCAACAAAGCATTCCCTAAGGATGATTTTCCTCTCCCAAATATAGACATGATTGTGGATATGACGGCAAGGAATGAAATGCTATCATTGATGGATGGGTTTTTAGGGTACAATCAGATTATGATAGCTAATGATGATCAACATGAAACAAATTTCACCTATCCATTGGGGACTTACTGTTAGAACATGATGCCATTTGGGTTAAAGAATGCTAGAGCTACATATCAAAGAGCCATGACACTGATTTTCCATGACATGATTCACAAATCTATAGAGGATTATGTGGATGGAATATTATCCAAATCAAGGAAGCTTTGAGACCACATAGTAGCACTAAGCTCCATCTTTGACAAACTTGAATAATATAAGGTTAGACTCAACCCTAAGAAATGTGTCTTCGATGTGCAATTAGGAAAACTTCTAGGGTATATTGTATCAATGACGAGAATCAAGATAGACCCAAAAAAATTCAATGCAATTCTTGAAATGGAAGCACCACGAACACTAAATCAATTAAGGGGTTTGTAGGGAAGGCTCCAATCCATTCATTGATTTATAGCATAGTTAACAGATAAGGCTATCCCATATTCTCATCTACTCTACAAGGGGGTAGCATATAAGTGGGACAAGAAATG